>CM073769.1:60438056-60460943 GCA_037158775.1 Hetaerina titia | reverse complement strand
AGTTCGCCAATTGCTCGTGGGGTCCATTGGTATTGCTTTCGGACAACTCCATTTTTAATCCAAGTGATTAGATGTTATATGTATGTCATACCCAACAAGCAACTACGGGACGGGTGGTATAGGGTGATAGTACATACAACAGCTGTTCATATGTAATTGATTTAAAGGTATTCGCGATACGAGTGCCAATTATAAAAATGATAAAAATTACGATAAACTACCATAAATTAGGCACTCTCTGATTACTAGCATGCCATTTTTCATTAACATATTTTACATCGAATATAATTTAATTTCTGTTATTACAAATATAGCCTCACAGGGAATCTCAGAACACAAGACTCAGTAAAATGCTTTTATGTTTTCATTGTAATATAAAAAGTAACATATAAAATTAAATGTGGATATTTTCGGAACGCGAATCTAGTAGAATTTGATCTCCATTCATTAATCACAAGATATTATTCCGCGACACTGCAGAATGATTTAGCCTGTTTTTAAATCGAATATAATTTGTAATATTTGGAATACAAATTCCGTTGATAATTATAATTGGCATTAAACTAAATTTTCAAGGCTGGTATTTGAATGACGTCCGGTTCATACTTTGAATAATTGACTGAACTAATGTGGATACGTACCTGAATGAATGACAGCTCCGGGGTATGAACGCCGAGTGGTCTCGATATCCTTGTTCGTAATACCTTACCAAGAAACACCAGTAACGTCGTAGCATGACTGCGTTACACCAATTTAATGTAAATGTGCGTACAATTGATCTCTAATTGATGAACTGAGTTCCTTGAGAGCGGTGTTATATTAGTAGGAACGAAAGTGGACCTCGAGCGGCAGTCGGGGATAAAATTATTTAGGCCGTAGGTAAACTATGAATACTCCTCACACTCCATTCTTGGCTTTGACTACTCCTTTGCTGGTGGCAACGAGAAATGTCTGTTCAGCATTTCCCCTTGTTAAAGGAAAGAAGGTCGCCCCATTTTTCATCCGGTGAATTAAACAAGGTGAATAACACAGCTCAAGGCATATCAAATCCCGCAGAATAGAGGCATGGTACTCTTTTGAAAGGCCTTGTGTCTGTGATCCTTCATAGGTCAGTCTTTAATGACTAATCGGTGAAATGTTGCAGAGCGTTTGATGAGAAATCATTACCATCGTGTGGCGAAGTCATATTGCATTCTAATACTCTATGGATTTCAAGGAAAAACTCGAACGTAATCAGAAAAGGTATCCGTTAAATTTTGGGTAACTAGTGTGAACGTAATGAAGGAATCGGAAAAAAACTTGAATCCCTTCACTTTGTATAAAAAGAGACGTTTCAGGGGTGATATGGTGGAATATCATGATTAATTAAAATTGGCAATTTTCCACAAAATAAAATATTTTTTTATTATTAATACGACCGGTTTCGATGTAACTACATCTTCTTCTGGTGACGTCATCACCAGAAGATAATGTAGTTACCTCGAAACCGGTCATTTTAATAATAAAAAATATTTTATTTTGTGGAAAATTGTCAATTTTAATTAACCATTCACTTTGGATTAAAAGGGCGGATATGCATTTAAGAATAAAACTTAAAAGTTCTAAAGGCATTGCCTTGAATGGATCTCATCAGCAAGCTAACATTAATGCAGACATCACGATTAGATTGCCATAAACCTCGTGTTTGCCTTTACTTTTCACTGTTAAATCATACATAAAGATACTTTAATATGTTTTTTCATTTGGAATGTGCAGGAAAAATCTTGTATTTAGTGCCGCCCAAATCATTCACTTCGTGCACACCACGATTTTTCCATAATGTATCTGGATTTCACTTGGTTCAGTGTGTCCATTAATTCCTGTTAATATATTTTAACGTCACCCAGTGTTATTTCCATTGTACCCCATAGGGTTAAAATTTATCCTGATAGTTTGTTAACATTGTGCAGACTTGCGTAGTTTCAAAGATCCTCGGGAGACTTCTATTTTGCCAGTTATGCGAAGAGTCGCATGCTTATAACATGACTTGTAATGTTCTACTATCCAAGTATTCAGAAGACATCCATATACTGACTATCATCAATGGGGGAGTTTAATTTAAACCCATTAAAATGCCAAGCGATTGGTGTAATTGGAAGTGTGGCAATATTTCTAGTCAACACTGCAACGACAAGGCGTTGAACCAGTTTAATAAAAGTCACTCTTTCATTTAGTTTTTATATCATTTTTGTCCACTGGAAATGATGAAATACCATCTATCTAATACTTGTATACAGTGTCATTTTGTTTTGCGTAGAATGGGTCAGGTGTTTCCTTAGTTGCCAATCCATTGGTTCCAGTATTCAAGGTTTGACTGTTACTTTGTTTTTCGACGTAACTAGAGGTGTATATATGGGATGGGTAAAAACTGATCAATATCGTAAAATGATGAAATTACATTTTCTCTGTGTAGTTTCATCATTTAATATGGATCAGTTATCTAAAAATTGCAAAGATGCGTACATTTCTTACTGTATTCGACTGACTGCGTGTTTGAAATTTAGCCTCTAAACCCAAAAACTTTTTTTCATCTGATGATCCATTCCGCTTAAGTCTTCAGATTGGTATTAATAACCAATATTCAGAGCGATATAAATATAAGAGGAAATTCAACACTGTGTATTACACGGTGAGAAAGGAAATTAATCACTGAATTACTATTAATTAGTCCTGTATGAATATCAAACTAACTAGCTTCATTGATAAGCTCACTCGAGTCCGGAGTCGATGGTCCGTGAGAAAATGCTGGCCCGCGAAGTTTCAATCTAGCGACAACAGGTATCACACTATTAAAATTGTCACATTTGAACAAGATTCGATAAGTTTGTTGTAGTTTAGCAAGTTTGGATGCTTTTTGATAAAAATTAAATGGAAATTTTATGATCGCTATGTTGCGGAAGTTTGTGCATAAAAAAAATCATGTTAATGGCCAACGGTATTCAAAATCGTGACTTTTTACTCTATTGTTCTCTCCGTTTCTTATTTGTTTCCTCTGTTATTCTCTCCTGGTACGGATGCCCCCCATGCACAACTTGATGGTTATTTGCAGACATAGATGACCTTTTACATGTACTTGGTGTGGAATCACCACATCCCACACGTCGCAGTGGTGACTTAAAGATCACAATATAAGTCGATGTAAGCCTCTATCCTGAGCGAATTGTGCGATTGGTAAATTTTATTCCTCTCGCTCTTTTCCCCAGAACTCAAATACCTCTTAAGGGATACGAAACAAAGCAATTGTTGTAATATTGTCTTTTATAGCCCATTTAAAATACTTTTCACGCGTTTCTAGACGGGCCTCAAATCTCGTTACTCCATACTAATGGTTTACATGACTCTCACCTACTCCAAAGTCATCTGGATAAAATAAGTATGCAGTGAAGGTTTCCTCAAGGTCTTCGTTGCAGCGAAGAAGACAAAAAACACAAAGGTTTTGAAAAAACTATTGGCATAGCGGAAATGGTGGAAATCTTTACAAATGGAAATCATTTTCAAATGATGCTGGTATTATTTTCGATCGGAACGCGTAAAAATATTGCCCTTGATTTCTTCTTTTTATTTGTTAAGTTCTGGAATCCTCTTGTAAGTAAAATCGCAGATGAATTTTTGAATTTGGAGACCTGTAGAGCTGAGGTGAGACTATCGAAGGGGGACCGAATGTCAGTTTTGGACAATAAAGTCCGTCCACCAAATTTTCCTGATCACCCGCTCATTTTAGCGTAAACTATCGATGTAAAATCCGAAGATTGACTTCCCGCAGCTATCCATCCCGCCTCTTTTCATTTGGTTCCTAATCCCTTTCAAATCCTTAAAAATCACGCCTTTTTATTGTCTGCTCCACTCGTAAGTAGTATTGGCATTGCAAGTATCCGGTGCGTCAAAAGCAATGGTCGTTTAGCACCACCTCAAAACTCGCTATTTTTAAAATGCCGTAATTCACTAACTAATCTGCAACTACATGGATGGAAGATTACACGGCATATGTATGTCATGTGCCTCATAGTTCATTGTTACAAATAATTTAAATAAATTTAAAAATCCCAAAGTCCCTACCGTAATTTCGTCCTTTTATCTCCTGGAGATTGATTAACATCCGAGATTTTTGCTTCATTATTTTAATGACGTAGACTCCTAATTTGTTGTTTCCCACTATCTGAAAGTTCCTTTGCGACCTGCACGGCGTATTCGACTCCTCAGTAGGTCTTTCCATTTACTTGTACTTTATTTGCTGTAAAAGGATCGGGATTTTCCATCCACATGATTAAACATGGCAGTTCAGAGGTATTCACTATACGTCATCCTTGCATTCAGTTACCCTCGAGGGTGTTACATATTATTCAGAATATTAATTTTGTGTTGACGGAAGACTACCGGAAACATTAGCATATAATGGACCCGCATGGTCATATATACAGATACTCAACATGATTGCTGCGGGCTTGCAGCCTTAATTGGATAGATAGCCTCGTGTTATAGGTAATCATTTTCGTCAGGGTAAGAAATGAGGATCGCAGGAAAAGTAAGTTGGCCTTCTTGAAGTTCGAGTGAGCAGAATCACTGATTCCTTCAAGGTCCACCGAGGTTGATCTCCACGCATGGCCTTTTTTATGTAGGTTCATCTATGCATCGCATCCCAATGCGTAGGTTTCCGAGAACTGAAATGAACCTTCCGCATTCTTAGGAAAATATTTGCCGTGATTCTCGGAAAATTATTGTCCCTCAGCTCAGATTGCAATGTGTGTGTGTTTGTATGGGCATCGATTGCATTCTCGGCAAATATTTTCGCATGCCTGCTGATAGTAAGTAGTTCCTTTTTAAATTCCCAGAAATATAGTCGCGAATTTTCTACTCCCATTCTTTTTCTTTACGGATTACAATCTTCAAGTCAGGATGAACGAAATGAGATTTGAAGTGTACATTTGCTAGTTTTCTAGTGTCTGTTTCTCAACCCAGCATTAAACTGAACTCAGCTCGACGTAGGATTAGTGGCCAAATTTTGATGCGATGTGAGAGCGTAGCGTGCGTCCTTCTCAAATGATGCTAATGTGAAATCGTCCATTTTAATGTCAATGAAAATTAATTTGAACAATTAGCCGTCCAGAAATCAGCCGTAAGAGCCATTTTTTGTGCCAGTTTGACAACTATTTTCCCAAGCGTGACTTCGCTAACTCGTGCGATCGATTATGGAGTGTTATGACACAGAGAGGAAACAAGGGAATGTTGTCGTCCATGGCAATTAGCGTTTACGGGAGTAGGGGGATGATCTTCGGAGGGAGAAGGGGGACGAAGCTCTGCGTCGGTCTCTGGATGTCGCATCGCCGTTTCGTTCCACGACAGAGGGTGAGAGGCGGAAAGGGGGGCTCGCACCCCCCCCCCCCGTCTTCCCCGAGAGTGCACCGCCTTCCCTTTGGATCGGCCCTCGCCGCCACCAACCCATCCCGTACGTCATCGCTCACTGTCGTTGCGTGATCAAGGTCACCGTGACCGCGTTATAATTACCCTCCGCCCACATCTCTTCGTTCACGACTTCTCTTCTTTCTTCAGTTTCGCTTTGGTGAATTTATTTTTGCGCTGTTTTGTTTATTTAAAAACTCTTCCCCCCCACATTGACCACTCACCATTCAATCCTTGTTTCGCTGGGAAATTAATTTTTCGGCTTAATTTATAACGTAATGTCTGTTTCTTTCCCCTTGCCACTACTTCTCTTTGGGATATCGTCTCGTGCCACTGAAGGTGCATCATTTACTGATAATCGTTGTCATTTGCCTTCACTCGGTGTTACTGTTACAGATATTCATGTATTACTTTCGCCCTCGTTATTTGCTATCCGTTACGTTTTTATTGGTATGATTTGTTTTGCTTGTCATTTGTCCAATTTAATTGATCTGATGCTGTTGTTGGACTCAATAAATAAAAATCTGTATTTCGAGTGACAATCTGAATATAAATTGGATTCATCGTATTTCATAAATAAATTTTTTTGCTTGAAGGAGCACCTCATCAGCCTCTGTGTATCAGATCAACAGTCAATCCTACTATAGGAAAACTCTGACGAGCGTTGTCGGTTGCAGGAACCCTAAATATCTGTAGATTATTAATTATGTCACACTATGGCTCAAGCTCTCCACCTTGCCACTTCGTATATATGAATTTTTACTTGAAATATTGACTTCATTAAGAAATATTTTCTACCGTGAGAGCATGCAGTTTTACTCTCTTGACTCGTATAGGTCTCGGTGTACGTTAAGTAAGTACAAGAACGAACTCTAAAATTTGTGTTTTCCCCTTGTTTGAATTTTGAAGTAGGTACCAATACGTCTCCTTGCCCCCTTACCAAATTCTTTGGAATTTAAAGGTGTTACTTGCTATCCTTGCATGGAAACTTTTAATGCAAAATAATACATTGCTGCCGTCATAACTTGGCCTTATGCTCATAAGGCTTAATTGGCTGCATCTCAAATTTGGCGAATTTTGCTGGCATTGCATGACAATTCTTACGGAGATGATCATGAGAGCAAGTTGTCGTCGTACTGAACTATGGGGTAAACTACTAATGGGCAAATTTTTCCACAAGATTAGAGTTTTGATTTCTTCAAAAGTGTTTCGGTTTTCGTATTGTAGTGGTAATTTCACAATTAACTCAAAAATCATAGGACCTTGATGATACTCCGGTGGCAGTCACTCAGTAATCCAAATGCCTAGTTGCGCTGAGATAGTGAAAAAGCGAAAATTTGGTCATTCATGTATGTGAATTGAGGTGTAAGCTGCCACGCTAATTATTAAAATTTATCGCCCAATATGTTTCTCTGATCTACTAAAAAGCTGGCACCCGTGAAAAGATGACTGGCGTTGACGAGGCAAATGATTTTTCTTTGATGGAAGTAGCTGTATTGTACTCGTACTACATAGTGGTTGCAAATGTGCTTCAAGGACGATAATCTCTTGGTTCTTTCCACTGTTTATTCCCTTTCATTGTTCTAAAATGGAATGCATACTCTCTAAAGTGAATGGGTTAGTTAGACTGATAGATTGAGGAAGGACCAGATTAGAAAGTTGACTGTAAAACAGGGAAGAGAAAAACAGATTTAGAAGGTATCAACAAACTAGTTGGCCCATTGGTTTCATGTGAACCTTTGCGGCGAGACGAGACTCGGGAGCTCTTCATTTAGCCTAGAGAAAGCCGAATCTCTGAAGGACAATGCCGCAAGATGTGTGCGAAAACAATATTGCACCCTCCTCCATGAAACTGAAAATTGTTCGCCCTTCCTAAGAGTAAGCGATTGAAAACTGTCCATGAATGGGATGACTGTCGTTTCTAAAGTAGCTTTACAGTTTCATGGATGTATTTTCATTTCCACGAATTGCTTGCAAAGCACATTATAAATAGGTGTGCACAAAGTCGGGTTAACCTGAGGCATCGCGCTCGCTCGCCGCCGACGAAGGCCCAAAGGTCGCTGCAGGCAAACCCGGAGCAGGATTATGCAATCCTTCCCCGGGCTGACATGCCGTCCTTACAAAGCCTAAGTAAAGAGTCTCGTGTATTTATCATGCGCAAATCAACAGTTTTGTTGTTGCTCCCGCTTGTTGCTCGCAACAAGTAATTTGTTGTGTATCCATGGACGCGCATCGTAATTATTTGCAAATTATGGATATTTTATAAAGCCTTTGTCATCATTACATTTAATGAGTGGTCTACCTTATTCCACTTGAAAATGCGATTCCTTCCTTGAAAATCAAATGCTATCTAACTTTTTACGAAGTTGTTTGTCATATTACGATGCGCACTCGTCTTCCAAAGTTGAATGTGATAGATGCTCCTGTAAGGACTTCAAATACTAATCCTGTTCCCTGTCGATATCTGAAAAAAGCTGGTATTTATTTTTTGGCGATTTAAGCTTATTTATTCTTCATTATTAATAATTTTATGGAAGAGCCAAGTGTTTTTACTGTCGTGAATTTATATCAGGTTTTTTTTTAATATTATCTCAATTTAGTGAGTTGCAAGAAGGTTACATTCTTACATCTTTGTATTTACCAATTCTTCCTGCGAAGTCCCTGACACAACTTCTTGGTTTACGTCCACCCAACGGAGTATTCAGAGGGAAAAAAGCACGTAGTAATCATGCAAAATCACATTTCACTAAATTAAAATTACTTCAAAAGAAACGTTTTACGATATGCTTGTAAGTTTGTCTAATATTTTTCTACGAAATATAACTTACCATTCAGGTAATAAGTTCCATGGGAATCTTATTTATTTAATACTGTGATTGTCTTTAAAACTATTTATATCCCCGATTCGTAGATTACTGATCCACGCATTTAATGCAATCACTTCTTTTTGTTGAATTACATTCCTTTGGCAGTCGTAGAAGGTAGGAAACTGCTCCCTTCTGGGCTCTTTAACTCGAGATATGAAGCCTAGGTCACCGATTAACCATCCTAGTTTGGCTCTCTACCCGTATGGCTTAAAAGAGAATTTACATGAGCTAATCATATTAACAAACGGCAAATTTGATTTGGATGATAGTATTTGATGGTATACTCACGGAAATATTTAAGATGTCATTTTTTCCACGAACAAAAAGGGATCAAAACGACATTGTTCGACCGCGGTAGGGTCATATTCGGGCCAAAATTAGTCTAGTGTGTACCCCCTGCCACACATCCTAGCAGTGGCTTGCAGGGTACTTAAATATCAAATACTAATCTATTGGAGTGATGAGGTAATTTTTTAACGTGAAATTATCAGGAGGATTTTGTTCAGTATTCGTTTGAAAAGGTATTACATTTTTATCAGATAATGAAATGAATACGGCTGGGAAATGTGTAGGGAGAGTGAGCAGGCACAATATTGGACAAGGATAAATTCAAGTTCTATCTAACCCCCTATCTTTCAGTGATGTATTTACCCTTTCGTATTAGTACAGCACTCTGCTGAGTCCATAATTACTCCCAAAAAACTCGTTTCATTAAAAACTCCCTCGTCTTATGAGGATAGCTGTTTAAGGTTAGATTATTCGATTCGTTAACATCACCTTCACGGGATTGAACACTGTCCGTGACCGTGAAAGTTGTCTTTGTATTATTCCAAAGGATACGCGTTTTATTTCCAAACATTGTTACATTGTAAAAATTACACACGCATAGATTATCGAAATAACAACAAATCACCCCTTTTTTCAAAAACATTGACTTTTATAGTCTGATGGGTATTGAATTCCGCATAAGGAGAACACGCTTTGTGAGTTAAATTAAAGGGAAAGTGAATTTTACCACTCTTCCCAGTGTTTTGCTCCCTCGTGGTGCGGCCGCAGGGAAGGAAAGGCAGCGATTTTCGAATGGAAAAAACAAAAGTACTCCCTGGGAGAGAGGGAAGAGGGCTCTGGTAAAGGGGTTGTAAGAGCAATCGATGTGAAAGTGGGTGCTCAGAAATACTAGTAATTTCAACTATTCTCAGGGTAACTGGAAACTCAATTTCCGCATTTGCTCCAACACGAAATCCTCAATGAATTTTGTTGTCTCAGGCGTAGCTTTAAGGAATTTACTCAACATATTGAAATGAAAGGAATAATTTTGTGGTTTCACACAAACTTTATTAAAACACGACTAAGGTTTCGACATTGGACATCATCACGTGTCATGATGACGTTCAACATCGAAACCTAGGCCGTCTTTTAATAAAGTTTGTGCGGAATTACAAAGTTACTTCTTTCATGTCGTTTCTCATTGAGCTGTGGACGAAATCAAAGCGAGCTGCGGTTTATCCCAGATTGGAGAAGAAAGGGAAAATAAACCGCATGATGAACTCAACTGTCAAGTTAATGTGCTTTGAAATCCCAGTTTCGATAATTCAAGTTCCTTAGTTTCCACCAAGACGGACGTTTAACAGAATAATATCATGAACTATAATGAATCACCTAAATTTGATTTGGGGTGGCTAGCGTGGCTTCCCACCCAGAGGGCTCGTGTTCGAATCCTGGAGACTGCAGATATTTTTCAGTGGTATCCCGAACCCAACTTGAGGTGCTTGGTGGAGAGCACTTGTGAAGAGTGAGTTCACCGTCCGTCAGATGGGACGTTAAACTGTGGACCCCTCGGCGCCTTTCGTTAAGAGTAGGCTAATGCAGACGCCGGGTTTCTCTCCACCCTTCCCATCCATCCCTAATGGCGTAAATGACCTTAGTTGTCGGTCGTCCCCCTTAAATCTAATATTAAATTTGATTTGGGTGAGTATGTTAATATTTAATAGTACAATTTAGAATAAAACAGTAAATTACGGAAATTTTCAATAAAAATAATAATAAAGTGGTGTTTCCTAAGATTTTGATGGAAACCCTTAATGGGAATGCGTGGAAACGCGGCAGGTACTTAACTATTCATTTAAATGTATAAATGTTCATATCAATTAAATAGATGTAGGGGTTGCTTCTAATAGCCGTATCTTCAATTGACTATACACCTGGTGCCGATATGGGATCATGCACGGGAAAGGTGTGTGCGAGCGTGCAATGCTATCTTTAATTTTTTTTACCAAGTTCTCTCAAAAAATTACCAAAACATTCTCTCTTGAAATAATAACGATTTTTTGACCTTCTGTCGGTAAATGAAACGAGCCAAGGTGCGAGTGGTACGCGTCTCGTTTTATTAAACCGAACAAAATATTCTGGGAGCATTTGGAGTCAATCGCAGAAAATAGTTAATTCAATGCTCGCAAATGATACCGAGGAAACTTCCCCTGATCGAGAGAAAGCGCGAGTTGTTACACAATAACTGGACAATCTGTGACACGAATTCTCTGGGCTGGATTAAACCTTTTCAGAAGATATTAGCCTTGCAATTTCGCATGATGCATTCAGAAAATAATACTAACCATATGGTATATTGACAGGTCCGTCGTACCAATGAATGAAATAATTCGATTTTCCCTCGTCCATTTCATGAATAGGGCAAGACAAAAGATGACTACGGCAATTTCGTAAAACGTATCCCCTCCCAGTGATCGCTCTTCTTTTTAATGGCTGCTGTCCCTTGCCCACTGTCCCATTCCCTCAAGACGCCTTGGGGTATAGGCGTAGATTCCGAATAATAATGAACTCATTTTCTCGTTGCAGATGGCGTATTGGGTGCAGTGGTGCTCACGATGCCGGATGGGAGCGCGAAGGATGCCAGCCCAGCGGCAATCGGTGGCGAGGGCGGTGGCGACGGAGGGTGCGGGCGAGGCGCCCGCTGGCTGTCTTCCAGGGTGCGCCGGGGACTCACCAAGAAAATGCTCTTGAGGAGGATCCCTATCCTATCGTGGCTGCCCACTTACACGCCCCGCGCGGCCGTTTCAGATCTCGTAGCTGGAATCACGGTCGGCCTTACCGCCATCCCGCAGGCCATCGCCTATTCCAACGTCGCCGGGCTTCCGCCCCAGGTGAGAGGCATTGATTTAACCATAGGGTACGCGTTCAAGCGTTTCAATGGTTGCAGCAGTGTCATCCACCCCTGTGGTGTAGAGGCTCTTTCCCGAAGCTGATGCGGGTATCGTGGGTCGGAAGAAAGAAGAAAGAGAGAGGAGAAAAAAGATTAAGTTATTAGGATGTGCAGACTATTACTGTCAATATACCCATGTACGTACGAGTATATGTACATATATGTACTTCGTATATGACCTCCAGGTAATTTGTTTGGGATTCCTGTGCTGTTGCTGTCCACCAAAGCAATGTTAAGTATGTATCAGCAAGTGAAGGAGACACAGATATGTTGTGTGCATTATTCAATTGAATAATATATACGAGATAAGATTTAAGAGTTGGGGTAAAGGATGGTGATGAAACTCAGATGAACTAAATTGTTTATCATCTGTGCCATTATTTCACTGAGTTTCATTCTTGGAAACTGATGTGTCTTTTACCTATCTAACAAAGAACTTTATGCAAAATAAAAGTTATACAAGTAATTTTTTCAATCAGTTGCCAGCAATTCATTTACTTTCAAGTACTCATTAGATGAAACTTCATATTAATGATTAACACATATAAATTTTTTATTAACTTTTATGCTTTCAAGAATTTTTTCTATATATTTCAGTTGGCTGCATAGAGTTATCTAGTACCGATTTTTTCTGATTTTCAAGTAATATTAATGAATTATTGTTTACTCAAAACTTGTCATGGTAGATTGCTTAAGCAAACAAAAATATATTGCAGTGGATTGATTTAAAGTAATCACATTGTTTGCCATAAATCATTTAAATGGACCTAACTGAATGGACACTATAGCTAGGACTGATGATGCATAAGCAGGTTGAGTGCTTTGGTGACTACTTGGAGCAAATATATTGGTACCTTCAGTTTTTAACCACATGTAATTTGAAATAATTACTGTGATAGACTCAATTTTGTTGTGCACTTGATTTGACTGACATATCTTTATCCTTACTTTGCAGTATGGACTCTATTCAGCATTCATGGGATGCTTTGTTTATGCAGTATTCGGTAGTGTTCGAGTGAGTGCAATAGGACCAACAGCTATTGCATCTATTCTAACCAGAGAGAATTTGATTGGCCTCAGTCCAGAGTTTGCAGTACTGCTTACTTTCCTGAGTGGTTGTGTGGAACTGCTCATGGGAATCTTACAGTTAGGTAAGTAACCTTCATCTGAGGTATCTATGATATCTTTAATGGAAGCCTTTACAATACCGAAAGAAACTAGAAAGTTATGCAGTCATGATATTTTGAATCCACTGTTTCTGTTAACTCCAAAAAATTAGGATATTACTATATAAAATCAACAGATTTATCTGCTCAACTTTAATAAAATCTCTTTAAGAAAATTGAAATGAACAGTTGCTTTGTTTGCCACTAATTACATTTTATGGATGTAAAATAGTCAGTTTTTTCAATTCTTGTCTAAATAAACTTAATTCTAAAGGATAACAAAGTCAGACCTTGTAATATTTTTGCTTAATGTATTATGTTTTTAGTTTGTAATTGTATGTGTGTATGTGTTAATTTACTGGCATTGATTTCCGCAAGAAAGAAGTGGGCTGAACTCCCCTCTTCTTGCTTGAACAACATAAGCCAATCAGCCATATAAATAGAGATAATTAGCCATAAAAACGTTTTCTACCTTGATGCCCCTGAAATGGACAAAATATATTTTTAGCAAAATAAGACTCTTAATGAAACAAAGAGCCGCCTTGTAATTTATTGCAGTGTAAGTTTCCTATAGCTTTATGCTTTTCAGTAAAACAGCCTTAAATTTTTGTAATTTTCAAAAAGAAATGATGGAAAAGTTATATTGTCTGATGAATCTCGAAATTTAGACGTATCCTCGTTGTGTCACATATGCCACATGTAGCCAAATTGTAGCAAGGGAATGGCGATTCGTCATTGTGGTGCTGTGTGGATATAGTATTTGTTTTAAATGTATAGTTTAAGGCACTTATTGTACTTACTTGTAATCTTCAGTGTAATTTTGCCTCAATTTAATATATTTTATATTTATCGTATTATCATTTCAGGTTTCTTGATTGATTTTATTTCGGGACCAGTTTCTGTCGGGTTCACTTCTGCAGCTGCAATCATTATTGCTACAACCCAAATGAAGGACATTCTGGGGCTTGATATTTCAGGCTCCAAGTTTCTTGATGTCTGGGAGAATTTATTTGAACACATATCTGAAACCAAACTATGGGACACATTACTGGGTGTTACGTGCATGGCTATATTACTTTTACTCCGAGTAAGTTTTCATAATACACATAAGAACTACAGACTATTTAGCTTGAGCTTATTTACTTAAAATAATTTATTCTCCTTTTGGTCATGTATCTCAAAAATATTTATGATAAATAATGTGTATAACAACTCATACATTGAACTGGTAAAGTTATCTGCATGTATTTAAGTGTGACTTTTAGAGTTAATAATTATCAACTATGTTGTATGAGCCTGGTAATATTTGAAACTACTTAGATTAACACCTTATTAGAAACAAGAGGTAATTAATTATGACCAAATTATGGTACATCCATGTAATAAAGAAGTCTTTTGATTGATACATCTTGAATGGAAAACATCTTGGATAAAATTGTTCATCCACTGTAATAAATAACAATAGAAATATCATAAAATATAGATTATTTTATTGAATATTATTTAAATAGTGTAGAATTTAATTTAAATTTCCCATTAATTTATTATAAATTTTTAATTAACTTTTCAGAAAGTCAAAGACATTCCGATTGGGCCAACTGACTCAAAAGAACGAACATCATTTCAGCGTATAACTAGCCAAGTACTTTGGTTGGTTTCAACCTCAAGGAATATTATTGTGGTTGTGGTTTCAGCTGTGGCTGCATATGAGTTTGAATTGCATGGAACAAGGCCTTTTGCCCTAACAGGTGTGTAACATATGTGTATCTAAGTGATTCAGTGACCCCCTAATCGTAATTTGGCAATGTCCTGGAAAGCATAGTGTCATGCCTCTATTGAAGCATTTGGAAGTTATTTGACACCATCATCACAGCCAATTAAATATTATGAAATGAATGAGACTTTTAAACAAGTGAGTTTTTAATTTAAAAATAATTTTATGTAGAATTTTTTTCATTTGATTACAATCAATTGTGGAGTTTCAATCAATTGACAAAGTTTATTTGGATTACATGTGTGCATCTTGGCAGGAGAATCTGCTTTATGGCTGTGTCAGTAAAATCAAATGTGATGATTAGCTTTTATGAATATTGCATATCATCATGTACAAAATTTCAATGAAAAAAATCAGTCATTCTATACATTATATATTTTAGGTATTTTAGTAAGTAAAAAAAGATGGAATTTTTTATACAAGTTACTTCTTACTGAATGTTGTCTAGATTCAAGTATGGTAAACCATTTTTGCCTAGTGTTCTTAAAATCAGCTCTTCTGACTAACTCTGGTACCATTTACCACATTTGACGTCATACTATCTCAAAACTGAGCGTGATTCAGACATGTCATGAGGTTGAGTCATTCATATGTCTTGTGTTTTTCTTAAGTTTATTATCTAAAGTATGTGATGTATGCAATTGTATAAAATATTCCCGTTTTATGTTAATTAATATGATACCAGGGAAAATGTGGCAAAAAAGCTTCCCTGACCTACTCCATTCTTCTCTTTAGTTTGACTGTGGTTCCAAATTATGCTAAAATATTATTAGGCTTATAAATTATTTTTTTGGGTTTTATTTTTACATTATTAGGTTTGTTAATTTTGATGAAAAATTGTCTGTTTTCAGGATTTGTTAAGCCAGGCCTACCACCATTCCAGCCACCCCCATTTTCAGCACAGATAAAAAATGAAACCTACAACTTCCTGGACATGGTTTCATCTCTCGGCTCTGCTATATTAGTCGTTCCATTGTTGGCAATACTTGAAAATGTAGCATTAGCCAAGGCATTTTCTGATGGACAGTCACGTTTAGATGCAACTCAAGAAATGTTGGCTATTGGGGCGTCAAATGTCTTGTCATCTTTTGTTTCTGCCATTCCAATATCAGGAGCTCTCTCACGGGGTGCTGTCAATCATTCCAGTGGTGTGGCTACTCCTTTCGGTGGAGTATATACAGGTAAGATTTCGAGTACTATGCTACCCCTAATTTTCAATCGTTAAAAAATATAATTTTTAGTACAATTCCTAAAAGCATATGAATATAAGAATGCATTAAAAGTTTTGCTTGTGCAATACTTAAAGAGTAATCAGTTCAATAAGATCCATAAATATTGGTTTTATATATTTTTAATCTTATAACAGAACTTTTAAATTAAGGTTTCATAGACAATGGGTTTGGAAAGAATAGTATACAGTAGACGGGTATTTATTTTTTCTGAATGTGCATTAAAATGCATACGAAATAAAAAATTTGGCATGTGCTCCTGTATGATCCAAATAACAAAAGAGAGTGTATTGTGGAAAAAAGAAAATTCTTAGAAAAAGATTTCCGAGGATTATTGGTTAATTTTTTATGTGAAAAACATCAGCAAAATGTTGAATCATGATTATACTCATAAAATCCATAATTAATATTAAATTAGAATCTATTTTTCACTGGTTTCTCCTTCTTGGTTACCTTTTGGGTAAATAATTGGCTGCTAACTAGATTACTCATTGCTGAAAGTTATATGATACTATTAGGTACCCAAGCCCTTTAAGCAAAATTATATTTACTTCTGGGATGGAAAATGGCCCTCTCTCGTACTATAAATATGTGACATTTATGAATATGCCACCAGGCATTTTAGAGTTTTAGAGAGCCATAGTTCCATTCGTTACATCATTATTAATACTTTCAGATTCATAATTAAAGCAAAATAATACTGGGTACAATTGCTCATATGAGCAGGTTTGTGAATGAGTGAATACCTTACATGAAACAATAACACTCGCTTCCTAAAATGATGAAAACTACATTAATTCCTGCTAGAATTCCTTCTTGAGATATTATTTCTTTGACAAAATATTTTTATCCCTTTTTTTTACATTTCCAAAAAGTTCCATTCTTAATTTCAATTTTGGTTACATATCTGCAGTATTTTTAATAATTCTAATTATTTAATTTCAGGTATTATTGTGATCCTTGCTCTACATCTCTTCACTCCGTACTTTGCATATATTCCAAAAGCTTCTTTGGCAGCTGTGATAATAGCTGCTGTAGTTTTCATGGTTGAGTTCCATGTGGTCAAGCCCATCTGGAAAACAAAGAGTAAGTTCAAACATAATTTCAATAATATTAATATATGATAAAAGACAATCAAAGTCAAAAGCCCCTGTATTTGGAAAATTAATTTAGTTGCATGTATCTTAATTTCGGTCCTTTACCTTTTTAATTCATCCATTATGTCCAATCAAACTTGAAAATATTGCACAATATAAAGGTGTGCTTAGATTCACCTAAAGGTGTGCCATAGATACTATGAAGAGAACTACCATTAAAATACATATTTAACCATTTCATAATTTTCTTTGCAGAAATTGACCTGATTCCAGCCGTGGCTACATTTTTCTCATGTCTCTTTATTAGATTAGAATTGGGAATTGTTATTGGTATAGGACTGAATGTTCTATTTTTATTATATGGTTCTGCTAGGCCCACAGTGAAAGTGGAAAAGTCAGTGGTAAGTTGTTTCTCCTCTTGTGCACACATTTTTCATCGGTTCAAATAATTCATCTGTTTTTTCATTCATTTAGATCCTGCACACTCATGAGCTAAATTTCATTCATGTTTTAATTTCAGAGTGCATCAGGTTTTGAATACCTTCTTGTCACGCCAGACCGAAGTCTTGTATTTCCATCTGTGGAATATGTCCGCAATTTAGTTACTAAAGCTGGAGTGAAACTAGGCTCCAGCTCCATTCCTGTTGTCATTGACAGTCGTCATATTCAGGGAGTTGACTTCACCGCTGCAAAGGTAAATTTCAAATACTGTCCCAAAATTTCCTGTGTTTGGAAAGAAATAATTTTGTGTCATATATGCTACTACTAACCAGAAAGGAAACAATGGCACGAAGTGTTTTTGTGTGTTTGCTCAAATATTTTGACTGCAATTTAGCAAAAGTAAGAAAAACAAAGCACTATTGATCTCTTTTTTAAATAATGCACTTTGAAGTTATTTTGGAGTGAAAAGTTCTTCAACCAAGACTTGTAATCATCAGGGGGCAAAATTCTGTGGAATTAATTTGGTCTTCCATGTCCATATACAACATTTTGATCTTATATGTTGAAGTTCATGTATCCAGTGGCTTTTTGATATTGAGGTTTAGTACTTCATGAGAGCCTTCTGTTTTTGAGCACCAAGCTTCCATTTTACGATGAGAAAATTAATAAAGAGAGGAAGATCTTATTCCAAAGTAATTTGACATTTGAAAGAATATTAGGTACTTAGAAATAATTTGTAGTAATTTTTAATGTGCTTTAATATTTATTTTCAAATAAGTATGCACAAGTTAACAATTCATTTGGGGGATATATTTATACAATGAGACATTCGATGTATTTCAATGTATTTATGTTATGTTTTTATCTTTTTAGGGGATAAAGTCACTGATAGAAGATTTTGAAAACCGAAGTCAACCAATATTGTTTTATAATTTGAAGCCCAGCATTGTAGAAATATTCCAGGAATTGCAGACTAAAGACTTTAAATATTGTCACAATGAGACTGAGTTGAATGACTTGTTAAGGCGTAAGTATATTCAATTAGTTAAATATGCTTTAAGAATCATGTGATGCGTGCATTGGAATATTCATGTAATATTTTGTTCCCATTGCTAATTTCCAACTATTCTTCTTCTTACAGAGTATTCAAATAAAATGCCTCTTAGTCATCGACCTGACATTGCAATTCGATACTGAAGAGATTTGGTACCTGCCAGATCCACTTTGGAGATACCAGAATGACATTATATTTATCAATTGCTGATATTTTAAGTGTTTTTGAAAATGTGGTGCCTACCTCAATGAGTGTTAAGTTTGAATAGTGAGTTTAACTGGTGAGAATGAAGCAACATGACTTCTGTGCATGCAAAGACCTAAGCCACAGAAAAAACTCTGCAGGACAGAATTATGGCTATGCATGCATTGAAGAAACAGTTTGTTATTGCTCTGAATATTTTTCCAGTCTTATTTTTTTAATTGTATTATACAATTTTAAAGTGTGTGTGAATAATTTTATAAATACTTGTGATTTTTAAATATTTGCAGTATTTTTCCATGAGGTTTGAAACTGATAATTTGTTTACCAAGATACATATATTAATCTTAATGTTCTTTCATGTGGAGAGATTTATCATGATTTTAGCCTTTGGGCATGTGCGCCTGAAAGTGGCAGTTTGGATATGGTTGTGCAGGATTGTAGTATCTACAACTTGACCTGCCAGTTGCTACACCCACATTATTTGGTGGGTTCCAATAATTGTTATTTTTCATTAGTGTTAATGTTTTGCAGTACAAATTTGATGCAGTTAATGGTTTTCTACATTGAGTCTCCTCAATGAACTTGTGAAGTGCTCTGTACCAAAAATATTTAAATGATTTTGTGAGAGATGAATAACAATTTGTCTATGTTTTGATTAAAAAATCTCTGAAATAGCATATCAAAAAAATGATTTTTAAGTTTTTTATAACGTGTTCGAACCTATATTTTTAAAAAGTGTGTCTTTTATAATATATCCACTCACTCTATGAAAATGAGTCAAAACATACCGGTCAGTCATTCATGTCCGGTGTGATTGACTCATGGGAGGAATAAGAAAATATAATAATTGGGTAACAACAGGTAATTATGGGTTACGGTAGTCTATGGGGTAAAACGCTGGACTACTGACAGG
Organism: Hetaerina titia; assembly: GCA_037158775.1. NCBI lineage: Eukaryota > Metazoa > Arthropoda > Insecta > Odonata > Calopterygidae > Hetaerina > Hetaerina titia. Next base: position 60,441,545 of record CM073769.1, on the reverse strand, counting down.
GGGATCCCGGGTTCGATTCCCGGCCAAGGCACTCTGGGCACCTGCAGCTCCCCCAGAGCTATGTGATTTGTTGGGTACCATACCTTCCTGAGAAACCATAACCGGCACAGAGAAAGAAACCGTCCCCCCTACCCCGAGTGACTTTTGAGTTTCGAATTATAACTGCTACTACACGGTCACACTCATCAAATTGCTTCAAAAGCCATTACATGCGTTAATGAAGATGATATTCTGCTTGCTGTCATTTGATAAAGACTTCTGGTTGGATTGCCCCCTTAGTTTGACACATATTCCGAATCACTCTTGTTCCTTCTTATACCCTTGGATATTGAAAATCGTAAATTCATGCTTGCCATCGAGGCCCTCTTCATCCACTCTCCCATCAGAAGAAAAACAAGTCTAGTCATGGTTTTGTCAGCTTTCATGAGGCATCCTTCACAGACTTGAGGTTTAATTAATACAAAAAATATGGTTGTTTATAGGCAAAATAATAATGAAATACAGAATTTCAATAATTTTTTGTGCATTTACCTAGTAAACTTTGGAGAAATTAAGTTTATGGTCTCACTATTTTTATAAAAATATTTTATTAAAATTTAATATACATTTCTAATTATCTAAATCTTTTATTTTGGTTTTATATTGTACTTCACAACTTAAAATCATGATTTTTTACAAAAATTCAAAGGTTTTTTAAAATTTCGTAATTCTTACGCCTTAGGATGGTATCAGTGAAATCATGTAGTTCACCAAGGCTCGGCGAGTCACCAAGGGAAATACCAAGGAAGGGATGACTTTATCTTTTCAGATAGACTTCCTGAAAAGTAAGAATACTTCACTTTCTGCGCCCTGTATTTGCGTAGTGCTGCCTAAACTTGATTGTCATAAACATCACTTGAATTTCTGGGTGTCCCTTCGTTGAAGTGACCGCAACCGAGACTTAATTTCGACGGGGAAAAGAAATGCAAACCATGGAGTGCTTAAAGAAGGGAATTTCCCAGAACGAGAGAACCCTTGACCGATTCTTTTTCGGCGAGATAATATTTTTTCAGTCTTTTCCTTATTTCATGTTACAAATTCGATTTCTTCCACAGTCAATACCAAAATTTTGAAAGATGAAGTCTGTTGAAGGATATTTGTTTGAAACTGAACTCATAATCTTTCCTGATTATGTTATTTTCCACTGGTATATGAAATTGCCCTTATAGTTTTCTCGTGTGGAGCATTCAATTGACAGTTAATCTGTGATAGCATCACAAACAAGGTTATTATTAAATTGGGTCGCGGACAATTTTGTCCTAACCTGACTATGCGTCGCAGCGCGCTCACACCGCGCAGGCTTGGTGGTGGGGGGTCTGAGCTTCACCACGCGTCAAGAGTTAATCGCCTACGAGCGTTCGTTGGCTATATCGTGTTTTTAGTGGACCCCTGTCGATTGACTCAATGTAAGCACAAATGTAGCGAACGATTGAACATGGTTACACCATCAATTTTTCGTTGTATTGGGTAAATCGGGTACGGAGACGTTGGACATGAATCGCCAAGTGCTTAAGGATGAAAGAATGTCACAAACTGCACTTTTTAAGTGGCACAAGCACTTCAAAAATGCCCGAGAGTGTGTGGACGAGCCCAGCACTGGACGGCCGTCGACGTCAAGAACTGACGACAAAGTGCGACGTGTTCGTGGAGTGCTAAATCCAAATCGTCGGTTAAGTTTGCGCATAATCGCAGATCGTTTTGGCATTGGTAAGATTACAGCCCTCACCTTGAGACCCTAAGTGCCGTCAAGAAGCTTGCACACGTACCCTTAAGGACCTTCCGGAATCCCTCTGCCAGGGAGCCTTCGAGTCGTGGAAATATCGTTGGCAGAAGTGTGTCGACGTTCAAGTGATGCAATTTGAAAAATTGTGAGGCATTGTAGCAACATCTGAAATACATTTATTTATCTAAAACTTTCCCGATACGTTTTATACAAACCTAGTAGAAATGATGAAATGGTCCAAAGACACAAAAGTCTTTCCGTTTTTGAATACCTATAACCTGGAGAGATCCCAGAAATCCTACTTACGATCCCTAATTTTGAATTTAACTGATCTTCATCAATTACCGAAAATAATAAAGAACTCCTAATTGTAAAACGCCCCCGTACTTTGGCCCAGCGTCATTGACGAATCCATGAGGGGAAGGCATCCTTGATAATATATTTATTTAATAGGTTCCAATAAATGGTTTATAATTATCAAGGACCTAAAGTCACGATTAATTTGATTTTAACAAAACGGTTACATTTCAATTCTTTCGCAAATTCGCCCTCGTTACCCCCATAGCAATATGTAGGTGGATACGATGTAACCTCCGGAAAAGCGACCCTGGATTCACACCTGGAAAGAGTGGATAGTCATTATTGATCTGTCAAAAGAATATATCAAAGCAGTGTTTCTGGGCAATAAATTGTATGCTTAAATTCCAGTTGGTCCTTCCGTGTTCCTGAAAATACTAGGAAATATAGATATAGCTCTCACGCAGTTAAACTAAAAGGATTGCGGATGGATATCGTGAGGTGATCGCACAACACCGACCATACCTCTCGGACACACTGGGGGATACACGAAGTATCCTTGCTTTTTGTGTTTACGGGACATCCGAACAAAGACTTGGGTTAGATTGTAAACAATGATCAGGGAAGTTTGCCTTAACACCAGGAGATAAATAAATTTCACATCCTACAAAGATTCTCTAAAACATACGCGCACAGGTTTGACGTAGGAGTCACGTAATATTTCGCTTCGATTACGTTCAGTTCAATTACATGTCTGTATTGAAAGATTGTACGACCCGAGAAAACATGTTTTAGCAAATTTTAGTAGTATTAGAATTCATAGAGTGAAATATAATGAACACGTAGAAAATATGTTAACAGAAATATATATGGTTGGTTCTGAAGTGAGTTTTTATTCCTAAGTAATAGAAAAATATCTTCTTTGGTGAACAAGGATATTTAGCATAAGTAATGGCTGGAAACAAGGACATGTAACATCCCCCTCCCTCCAAATGTCTTTCGTAATTTGAGGTGAGCTCTACCATGGCTCATCAAATTAACCTTCTAGATGATTATACGCGTATTTATGTCGCCATTCGACTCACTTATGACTTCCATGCCCCTCCACTCTACCCCTCCTCTCCCTCCTCACTCATCATCCCTTCGCTGGTACCACACAGCCCTTTACCCCTCCCTCTGTTCGGCGCTATTCTCCAAGAGGGGGTAACTCCTCACCTCTCCTGAGTCACGACCAATCGGCACACCACCTTACCACGTGGTCCTGCAGTCGTGAACGTAGCGTCGACGGGAACGGTCAGAGACACCGGATTACGACGCGAGACCAACTCTTGCATGCCCTTGTTTACCGGCTGACCAGGAATACCTAGTGTAATCTTCTATCCTTACGGAAATTAAGATGTTGAAGGAAGACCCTCAGCATCACGGTTTGC
>CM073769.1:60373950-60437956 GCA_037158775.1 Hetaerina titia | reverse complement strand
GCTTTTTTGGGCGCAAATGTTTTGGGGGAGGCAGTTTGCAATGTCTTATTTTCCATTCCGTCCCCCCTGACTCGGAAAAATGGAACCAGGAGATCGAACGTACCAAAGGTGAATTTGAGAGATGAAACGGATGAGAGAGGTCCAGGAAAATAAATAATTTGGGAAAAACTCGGTGTGATGTCGGTAACATCCAAAATTGACGATAGGATGGGAGGCCTGGAGGACTCTTTTCGGGCACTCATTGGGGTACAATCATGTCGTCATAAAATTCCACGGCGTCACTCATCATAGACGAATTATGTGCCGGTGGGGTGAAACTTACGTACATAAACGCAGACACACCGATTTACAACTTCGCGTGGGGTAATGCTCTCTGATGAGTAAATCATTTGGTTGCTTGACTTGGTTGCAGTCGCGGATTGAAATTCGGATCACGTAAAGAGGCACATCTGGTCGCATGGTTCTTAGTAACATTGCAACTTTGTAGAACTTCGCAAATCGACGTACTTTTTTCCAAGTGTCCACTACTCTGACTTATAAAAATTGACCTTTGCGCATGACAGATTTGGTGATCCGACGTCCTAAATTCTGGAGGTTTCCTCTTGCACTTCCTTCCTGTTACAAAATTTTACTAAAATATCCCATGGCGTCATCTGAGGTGGGATTTTGTTTCTTTTATCGGTCGTTTCCCCTAAATATAACATTAACATTTGGGAAACTATCCCTTCCCTCATTTCTATGCAATGAAAATTTATAATTCATTGTTTTGAATTATCCTATTTCTGTGTTTTAATGGCGAAAATGTCCTGGTTTAATTTTAATTCCCCGAGGAACCAGTGGGATGTGGAATTGACTTGAGGATGTCTCTTGAGAACGAAATACTCGTACAATTGACGAGTGGGAAAGACCACACTGAACACGGCTTCCCCTACACTGTGAACCAAGGCCAGCTATTACGTAACGATAAAGCCTACAGACGCGTATTTTACCGCTCTTGGAACGTCCGTCAAACGCGTAATGCATGGCTGTTTGTGATCCTATTATCCCACTATTATTACGCGAATTCATTTCTTCTCAAAAACTTCAGTAAATTTCTTCATAAACCTCATTAAATTCCTGTGGAGCACACCTCTGCTTTCCGCGCTTCGTTTGTTCCAAGTAGTGGACAATTTTCAGTATGTTGTTATCTTCGTTATCCTCCATTCTTGATTGAACTAATTTTGTATGGTCAAATATTTCGTATTCTCTCTATCACGAGACATTAATTATGCTGAAGTTGGAATTTTTATTTCTTGAGTCCTATTATTTTATATCACCGCTGTCCGTTCCCATGTCTCTTCTACCATTATCAATTTACTATATCATACAATCCTATCAATTGCTAATTCATTTGTACTTAGTCTGTCAAAGTAAAGACTTTGTAGGCTTCAAGTCCTTATATCAATTTAATGGGTCGCGGTAGTCCAGAGGTAGAGCATTGGACTACTGACCGGAGGGCCCGGGTTTGATTCCCGGGCAAGGCACTCTGGGCACCTGGGGCTCCACCTAAGATACGTGATACGTGAGGCAGGGGACCCTGTGAAACCGGCACAGGGAAAGGAACTGGCCCCTCCTACCCTGATGTGTGAATATTCACACGCCGTCGGGCTTAGTACTGGGTGAACTCTATCATCACCTACTAAACCTTCCGGTTGATTACTGTGTTTTTGGTTTTACATCAATTTAATTTGCCCTTCGCAATCATCCCTCAAATGTTCCTTTCCGTCTATCATTTCACTAATTCATTGACCACTATGGTCGATTCCAAGCAATCATTTATTTCTGCTTTACCTTTGTGGCCTTCACAACATTTTGTCCAAATATACTCTTCTGAATATTTTCACATGATTATTGTCAGGTCTATCTATCGTTAACCATTGAAATGTTTGTCTTTCTCGAGTCCCTTCCTTTTCCGACCGTGATTCTCATAAGCTGCATTTTCATGAACTACAGACATAAATATTCACATGATACTTTTTACTTAAGGGGTCACGGTAGCCCAGGGGGTAGAGCGTTGGAGTACTGACCGGATGGTTCGATTCGGCCACCTGCAGCTCCACTCAAACTTTTATTTTTCGGGGTACCATATCTTCTTAGGATAGCATAACTTGAACAGGAAAAGGACTGCAACTTTTTTTACTGTTTTCTTGTCTCCAGTCGCGATTTCTCTAGGAACTGATTTGGTTTCTCCGCCGCTAAATTCTTCTTCGTATTTTTTGCCCAATTTTTGCCCTCCGGCCAATTTTTCATTTCAACTTTAGCTGAATTTCCTTGACAACGAAGCTTTACTATTTGTGATGATGATCAGGATGGTGCGGAGCTAGCGTATACAGGTTTCTCACCGCGAAGGCCCTGGTTCAAATCCTGGAGACAACAAATATTTTCAGTGGTATCTCGATCCCTACTTGAGGTGCTTTGTGGAGAGCACTTTGAATGAGTACGACGTCCGCCCGGTCCGTCCATGGCACGTTAAACTGCGGACCCCCTTGGCGCCTTTCGACAAGAGTAGTGAAATGCCGACGCTGGGTTTCTCTCCACCCTTCTTTGGCTGTCGGTCGCCTCCCCAATAAAACCAAAACCCTATTTGTAATTATCAACTACTGGTCTCCTGTTCCCGTATAGAGGTCGTAGTATGTCGGTAAAATCGATTTCATCATCACGGTGATGGACCGTAGTCCCTGGAATACCTTAATAATACGTCGTCGGTTTAAGATACCGATTTATCGAATTCAATCAACGAATAACAAATTCATTTATTGATCTAATTCGTAAATGAATCAACGAATGGATTGAATACGTCCTCTTGTTTTGAGACTGTCTTCTGTGCTCGAGTATATTACAGTTTTCATTTGTAAAAAATCAAAACTGACGTATTTATTCTCATGTTTCTTTGATCCTAGGTTCTGTTTTATGTATGATACTCGTCTAAGTTACGAAAGCGGTAAACCTCAAGTTAAATTTCTGAAAGAGAGTTCAATGTTTCCGCAATGGAATCTAATGTTCACCTGAAAAGGTCACAGAGACACTTTCAAAACTGAATAATATCCGTCTCAAATGGTTTTTCATTGGCTTTCCTTGCAGGCAGGTAACGTGAAATATTCATTCTCCAAAACTTCACGGACATACATCGGGTATGCAGTTCCCGGAAGGCGAATCAGGGAGAACAAATATGCACCTAGCTCCCAATTACCAGCCGACGTGCCCTCGGCGTGGGGTTACGCCGACGGGGGCCCTTTGGTCTCCTCACCGGAAGGTTCGAACAAAATTGACTCCCGTTTCCTTATTTAAACTCCGCCACAGAGTGAAATGTTTAAATATATCTTAAAAATCTCTTTTTCTCACCCCCAAATTAACAATTACACAGCACTCTACATATAATAATAAAAAATGTTGAATGCATTTGTTTTAAAACATGTAATTACATATAATGTAAAACATTAGTAGTTACGTAGTGTGAAATAAACTACTAAATAGTGATTATTTTGAGCACTGCCGTAAGTATAATTTTCGTTTCCCTGTTTTTCGCTTTATTTTTAATAGAATTATTGACGAAAAGCATTAATTCAATTTATCTTTCCATTTCAACGTATTTTTCAAAACTTTATAAACAATTTTTTATTTTTAAAAGCTCCGAATGAACCCATAAAAATTCCTTCCTTGTTTTCTAAACACTAAATAGATCAACATGGATGTCATTGATTCCCAAATCCTCTTTTTATTTCATTCCCCTCAATGGGGTTTCTATCTCGTAAACATGTATGCTTGGACCAAAGCCATTGTCAACTAGATGGTCTAATATCTCTACTGTACAGATTCTCCATGCGTGCTCACCATCTCCCTTCTATCTTTCCTGGATCTATAATTTTCCTATCGTACCTTTGGCACTCCGCACGAATTGTCACTTACTACTCCCTGTAGTTGCGTTCACTTTACCGTTGAGCACACCATTTTCACCCTTCCACAGTATAATAGTAACCGTATCCCTGCACTGCCTCTTCCTCAACACCTCTTCCACCTTATTAGTTACCCGTCCCACTAGTTAATTATTTCTCTCTTTGTAGTTTCTTCTACCCAATTCTGGTTTGGCATTCGTATAACTTCGTTTTCTCGTCTATATACCTAATCACGTTGTCCCATACTTGTGGGTTACTGCTCATTATACTATAAAATGTTCTTGTAATTTCGTTAGCGGCTTTCGATTTCCCTTTTCGGAGACACTCCCCATCTTCCTGCTAATATACCCGTCTCCATGGGTTCACTCATAACTCGTTCAACTTTCGTGTTACTCCTTCCTTCTCTTCTGGGGAAATTCTTTTGCATTTTATTTGCTCGTCTCTTCCCTTCTTATCCTCTTGAATCTGAATTTAAACCTCATATGCACTAAATTATGATATAAATCTGCATGGGCTCTCAGGGAAAGTGATATATTTAAGAAAAACTTAATTAATTTGCAGTTTTTCTCGCTATTGTACACCAATGACAAGGGTTGAGACCTTCCAAACACTGCATTTCGAGACGCACTCACCTACTGTGTTCGTCAATACAGCGACAACTTGCTTACCTCCACTAGTTCTCACTCTACACGAAAACGGAGGTTACTCTCTGGATTACCCTCGTATGAACGATACAGAACAATGTTCGATTTCGCACGAAGCTTAAGTGGTTCTTGGGATTACCATCGCTGATTGGCAGCTTTCAAGGGGTCCTTTGCTTGAAATTCTTGCTAACTGGGAAATGCAAAACGGCATCAATTACTTTTTTCTGCGCTGAAAAGTAATTCTTACTCGTTTTAATACAATTTTAAAATCAGGTTGATATTAGCATTTGGAAGTAACAAAGAGGATTTAGATAATACGAGGCATACTCATTAAGTGAAGGCCGTTTGCTTATATTTAAATATTGGCGCTTCAGAAAACAGTTTTACTCCTGCAGCGCCATCTAATGATTCATTGATAAGCTATTGTGGCCTTTTTATAGTTTCAGAAGTCGTTTGCTTGCACGTGCATGCAAACAACAATGTCCGCGACAATCGTTGATCCTGTTAGCTGTGAAGTGCGTTCTGTCATACGATTCTGGTATGTAAAAGGATTGTCGGCTGCTGAAATTCATCTGGAGTTATGCTAGTTTATGGACTAATAGTTATGAGTGAAGGAAAGGTGACGTGATGGTGACGTGATTTTAAAAATGGACGAACAAATGTCCATGACGAAGAGCGAAGTGGCAGGCCCAGTATTCTGACCGATGAAATTGTTTCGCAAGTGGAACAAAACCTGCGATGTGATCGTCGACTGACGAGTAATGGCCTGGCTGAACAATTTCCTCAACTTGGACGCACTACTGTCTGCAATAATGCCATGGAAAATCTCGGATGCACAAATTGTCTGCAAGATGGGTACTGAAAATGCTCACCGATTACCACAAAGAGCAAAGAATGTCCAGTGAACGAGAGTTTTTGGGCTGTTACCAACAAGATGGAGATGATGAGACCTTGCACCTAGTGACTACTTCTTCTTCCGGCACTTGAAACAGTGGCTCGGTGGACAACGTTTTGAAACCGAAGAGGAACTCAAGAACGGCGTTGTCAATTGGTTCAACTCTCAGACGGCGAGCTTCTTTGCAGAGGGGTTAAAGAAACTGGTGCAACGGTACGAAAGATGCTTAGAACTGAACGGCGATTATGTAGAAAAGTGAAATAGGTTTGTAGCTAATTTAAAGTGCCAATAAAATGTGTTTCTTATGATTATTGTTGTTTCCTGTGACCAAACGGCACTTACTTTGTGAGCATGCCTCGTATTTTCGTAATAATTACAAGGCTCCGGTTTTAAATACTCATAATAATCGCTCGTTGTTACCTGATGAGATCACACTAAATATGTTATGCATTTTCTTTTCTAGTACGCGATGTTTGGCATCATATTTTTCAGAATACCTTACGGGATAGAATGGTAAGAATTTCAACATCAACGAAATTATGTTTGTGGCAGGTTTTCTCGGTTCGTGTAACGGAGAAGAATAAAAATTGTGATGAGTAGTTTGTTTTGCAAATTAAAAAATTCGTTCGTTCCGTTTGTCTCATTGGTTCACCACATCGTAAATAATTTAGTCTGATGGAAGGGCAGCATAGGAGAGAGAGAGCAGAAATATGAATTTAATTCAATGCGAAGGTATTAATTTTGAAAACAACGCAGAGGGGTTGTTAAGAGGTTTCAAGAAAACTATTACTGAATCAGTATTGTCAGTTAACTCACTAACATTTTAGCTTAGTCATCAAAGTAAACGGCTACGTTATCTTACTGATATAAATTATTTAGAAACTACCTAATTACGTGGGTGATCTGAATAGTTTCCGACCTCAGAAAATTTCAGAAAAAATGTCTTCTATCTTTGTTAGGTTGGTAACTTTCAGGATCAGCCTTTTATTTCACACTAACCTACAAATGAGTTTGGTGAATCGTTTGAATCTCTGGATGTCTCATTACTCTGCTCGTCACCAGTACTTGGCCTACGTTTCCGGATCTCCCTACGAAAAATTAGAAGTCCAGATTTTCGAGGAATACTTCAATAGTGTTCAAATTTAACTTCAAAGTATCTAACAAAATATATCGGGAAAGATATAATTTAAATAACAGGAAAGCTATCAACCCCAATGTTTGAAGGGTGAGTTTCGAGTTGACCTCGTGGTATATTTGGTATGAGTTAAATTCACATATTAAGGCAACAAAGGAGAAGTTCGTTTCTCAGTATCGACTAAAATTTGCCAGAATACGAAGTTACAGTTAATGTCACACCCATCTTCGTTGAAGCTGACGATTTCTAAGAGGCATCCCCTGGATTTTAACCGTGTGCTCTTTGTTCTGGGAACTTTGAACTGTTCACCGTCATATTTGGCAAGTTTTGTGCACGATTCCTCATAGATGAACTTTTATCGCTATTATCGTTCAACACCGGACGCATGAAACCGACCGAACGCTAGTGCATCGATATGCTGGAGCCGGAATCGTAGCCTTTCCTGGTAAGCACTGGGGAGAAGACCTTGGCAGGGGAGGGAGTGTCTTTGCCTCATGCACTAAGCCAAATGGCTATTGTATTTACGAGGCGTATTCTTAAAGTAAGTACCGTTTGTTTATATTTAAATATTGGCGCTTCAGAGCACAGTTTTGCTCCTGCAGCGCCATCTACTGATTCATTGAAAAGCTATAGCAGCATTTGTTTTGTTTCAGAAGTCGTGTGCTTGTCCGTGCATGCAAACAACAATGTCCGCGACAATCGTTGACCCCGCCAGCTGTGAAGTTCGTTCTGTCATACGATTCTTGTATGCAAAAGGATTGTCGGCTGCTGAAATTCATCTGGAGTTATGCCTAGTTTATGGACTAATAGTTACGAATGAAGGAAAGGTTAGACAATGGTGCTGTGATTTTAAAAATGGACGAACAAATGTCCATGACAAAGAGCGAAGTGGTAGGCCCAGTATTCTGACCGATGAAATTGTTTCGCAAGTGGAACAAAAACTGCGATGTGATCGTCGATTGACAATTAATGGCCTGGCTGAACAATTTCCTCAACTTGGACGTACTACTGTCTACAATATTGTTACGGAAAACCTCGGATACCACACATTGCGTGCAAGGTGGGTACCGAAAATGCTCACCGACCACCACAAAGAGCAAAGAATGTCCAGTGGACGAGAGTTTTTGGGTCGTTGGGAACTCTTTACACCAACCACCGTACAGTCCTGACCTTACACCCAGCGACTACTTCTTCTTGCACGTGAAACAGTGGTTCGGTGGATAACGTTTCGAAACCGAAGAGGAACTCAAGAATGGCGTTGTCGATTGGTTCAACCCTCAGGCGGCGAGTTTCTGTCCAGAGGGGTTAAAGAAGCTGGTGCAGCGGTACGAAAAATGCTTAGAAGTGAACGGCGATTATGTAGATAGTGAAGTAGGTTTGTAGCTAACTAAAAGTGCCAATAAAATGTTTCATATGAGTATATTTTTTCCTGTAACCAAACGGGCCTTACTTTATGAATACGCCTCGTACTTAGTAATTAATTCTCTCCCTCTCCGCCTCGTATGCTATTCCCAATGAGTAGGACATCCAGTCAACCATAGGGCTTACGCAGTCCTGTGTGTGTTGTCCAGATGGATATTTTCCCGTCATGTGAATCCGGGGATTCGATGATAAGAGGTGAGTTCTTCTCTCAGTAGTATGCTAACTTAGAGCTATTTTAATCTATGCATTTACCTCCACTATGTACCGCCAATATGTACTGCATGCCTCTAATATGTTCACTCAATGCTATGTAGACGTTTTCATTGGATATAAATTACAATTTTAAAATTCATGTACAGGTCTTGTGGATGATAGGATTGAAGAAAAGCATGGATCATGACTTATCCAAGAATTAAATATGTAAACAACTGGTTGACTTGGTTCGAAGATAAAAGAAATACCCAGTGCAAACTCGAGGAATACAAAGAGGAGGTAACTACAACGATTGTAGTGGATTTGTACAATGAGAATGTAGCATGTATTAAAGCAAGTACTTCAAAGAGATTTCAATATCAGTATTCCCTTAATTCCTTCTAACAATACGTAAAAAAGTACAACTTCTTGATAAAGCTCTTTTATTCTTTTTGCTAAATAATATTTTTAATTAATTTCACAGAATAATGGTATGGCATGGGTTCATGAGAAAGGTTTGTGATTAACTCTAGAATTAAGGAGCACATTTAAATAAGAGCGTCAAATTTCTAATAATTTCTTTGTTTTTAAGTAATTTCAAATAGTTTATTTAGTGCTCTCAATTGTGGAATAATGTGATTCTAATTGTGTAATGCTCTCACATGTGGAACAATGTGATTTGAGGATCGGGATGGTGCGGTAGCTAACCTTCGGACATTCCATTTACAGGGTCCAGGTTCAAATCCTGGAGACGGCAGATATTTCCGGATCCCTGCACGAGGTGCTTTGTAGAGAGCACTTTGAGCGAGTACGCAGTCCGTCGGATGGGTCGTTAAATTGCGATTCCCTTGGCGCCTTTCGTTAAGAGTAGGCTAATGCCGGAGATTCCTCCCCGCCCTTCCTCCTTTCCCATCCATCCCTAATGGCGCATATAACCTTAGCTGTCGGTCGCCTCCCATAAATCTACTAAACTACCACTATAATGTAATTTTTTAATTTCAGTATTTCTTAGAAATTTGATTTCTCTAGTTAGATGATAATTTAGTATTTCTTTCGACGTCCAGAGTGAACTCTAGATTATTGGGCTTTATCAATAGTTTTTTTCTCTCCAGAAACAGGAGGAAGTTCCATAACTATATTTTTTCTACTTGAACGCTAAACGGTCCCTTTTCCATTATTATGGTTTTTGACATTAAACATTAATTACCGTATCATATATCTATCAAGAAGTAGTTCTGCTTTAGTAGTGTCTTTATCAAGTTCACCCTGCCAAAGCAATAAGTTCAAATAAATTTACGTTGAAGGTAATACTTATCATAAAGATGAATTAATTTGCCTGTATAATTAACCCCTAAGATATGCACCAATTCTTTAAGGAGGCTCTATCTTGTTTTTTTTCTGATATATTGTTTTTTATGGATTAATACGTTTATTTTTATGCCCTAATTTCAAATGATTTCTTCAAGTCAGTTATTAACGCGTTTAGCATCATTTATTTTCAAGCGTTCTTATTTTTTTTACCCTATATTAACTCGAAAAGAATGCATAATTTAGCCTCGGTAGTTTTCACGTCTTTCCAAAATCTCCAATCGCCAAAACTGGAGGCGGATCATTGAAATTTACCTTCCTTTCGTTCATACATATTGAGTCAGTTGTTTTAAAATGATCGACTCGAAAACTATCGATTTTTATCTCTTCTGCATCCTTTTTTATCACAACTTCCTTCTTGAAATAAATGTAATGGATAATTAAAGATTTGTTACGTGTATTGCATCAATTTTTTCATCTTCCAACAGTGCGGAGCAGATACTAAGCTGAGAGACGGATATTAAAAGGTAGGTGTCCAAAGGCGTAAGTACACGTAATTATTTTCATCTCATCAACCTCCAATTGTGACAGTCAACGCTAGAGTTGACCTAGTTGACCTAGAGTGATGTTTTTTTCCATCCAATTTTTTCGGTTGAATTGGCATCTTAATACCTCATCTCAGCTTTCCATTCTCGTTCTCATTGCAGAGTGCATCGTAATGGTTTGAGTTTATATATGATACTTGGTGTACGCAAATATTATTCAATGAAGAGGATCTTATTGCAGAGTGGGATGTCGGATTGTAGCAATACGTTATAATCATTTCATCCTTCTTCATTCATAAAATGCATTTTTCATTCACGCCTTGTTCCGGACATAGGAATACTTGATTAGATTATCTCCCTTTTAACGTGTGTAAATCGTACTCTGTCCTAACAGCAGAAAAATAGTATCCCTGAAAGTAGGTTTATCAGGCTCGTACCCTAATTGCTCAGAAAAATGCCATGGTCTGAAAGGAGACTAGATTCTTGCCGCGCTCTGATCATGCGAAGATGGTGTTTTCAGTGTCTTGCTGCGTTTTCGGCCCGTCTCTCAACTTTTCTCCCGAAGACGCTCTTTGCAAACCTTACATCCCACACCCACTCCTGAAGTTAAGTCCTATTTGAATGGCTTTAAGCGAAGTTTGCCAATTCGATGTATTAAATCACAACTTTCTTGCCGAGTCTTCCCCTCTTGTTAAAATGAATCATCAATTAACGGCTGAAAAGACTTGAGTCGGGCATTATGTAAAAATTTTGCTTTATCCGTCAAATCGGTATATGCCTTGAACTTTTTTTCGGTGTGGTTGATTAGATAGTCTACCTGGATGAAGTTTTCTCGGGTCTTCCACCGGGTCAGGGGTTCCAAAGCACCATATCTTAGATAGTCTACCTATTGTACGAGGCTTTGGATGATCCATAACGGTCATTGTGTTCCGTATGCCGTGAAGTTTCTCGTTTGCCCTAAATTATTTCATTCCTTGGGCCTTCATACCTAATTTCAGCCTTCATATCCTCGACAAAGCTAATCCTTAATTGCTCCAATCTGCCCACGTAATGTTCTGCTTTCTGTCATGACCTCAAACATCCCACTACCACTCAATACTTCCTCCACTTACTCCCGATTTTTGAATTTTTATCCATCGGCAACTTCCTCTTTACTCGTAAAATATTTAAAAACTTCGTCGTTGTCTTCCACTCTGTCCAGTTTAGTCTCAATTATTCTTTATCATCTCCATTTGAATAATTTCTCCATACGCCCACTTTCGATGCGTTCGATTGAAAAATGAGGTATATCATATGAGCATTGCTGTAATGCCACAACATTCCTCTCCCTCTTTCTTAACTCACCCGTAACACCACCTACATATTTGTGTGGTCCTTCACTGATGATTCTCAGGACCACTTTCCGCGCATGAGAAATCAAACTTATCGATTACCTTCTTCCAACGGATTTTTTCTTTTTACGGATGGGTTGTGATTAACTTGTTAAATTCTTCTGGCCAAATTCCTTTAAGATTATCGCATATTACGAGTACTATGTATTAAGTGGGCATACATGCATAGCCTTTCACTTTTCTCTCCAAGGTATCTAGGAGGTAATTCTGATGATATATTATCAATTTTAAATGTTTTCTTAGGCTTCATTCTCCTTAACGCCTTATTATCCTGATGTATATTTTTACTGGAACAAATAATTATCCTCTGCATCAGATGCGCTTTTCATTTCTAAGGTCATTACCAAAAATGTCTTCCATGCATTACTGTTACCCTTCTTGAACCTGTGCCTAACATTCCCTTGCATGACTTTCCTTTTGTTATTATTCCCTTTCATCTACGAAATGATTTCAATTACTTCTGGGTTATTGATTTCACTTTCATTTAAATTTCCCCATATTTACAATACGTTCCTCATATCGTTCCGCCTCATTTACAATATCTTAGTAAATTCTCAAGTATTTTTATTAATCAACTCTTTAATCTCCATGGAAACGATCATCCAGTCCCTTTTCCAGTCAGTCTCCAAGTAGTTCTCCTGTGATCTAAGGTGTCCAAATTGTGTTAGCATTCTAGCTTGCCTTTGTAGCCCTTTTTATCCAGTTTTTATAATATCCACCCGTCTTTGCCCAGCCTTTTTCATTTCATACACGATGTGTTCGATTGGAAAATGAGATAAATCATGTCGGTTGATGGTAAGAGTTCTGTGAAAAACTTCGTTTTCTATGCGTAGTTTTAAATGCATTGCAGTTCATTTTAGGGGACTTCTTCATTGGCTTCAAATCCAAATATATCTCAAATCACTGTAATAGATGAAGAGGTGAAATATCATGGAAGCTGGTATTTTGTACAGTATTGTCTTGCGCTGAATTCATGCAATAAAATCCGATTTAGAATACCTCCTGACTTTCTGACTTTATTACTAGAATGAAATTTCACAGTTCAATACTTGTAGTTGAAGTAATTGTAATTTTCAGCATTTCTGTTTTTGTCTCAAGATAGTCTCTCTTGGAAACTACCGAAGGTAAACAAAAGGCAACGAGGATCAGAGTACCTGGAATTTTACATGGCGCGGAGTCTTCAACACACTGTAGATTGGTCCAGAACGGCTGAGGAAATAATTATAAGAATTTCTTATGATCTAGTTAAATCAAATATTGTTTTTTCTGTGGCAATTTTGATGTATATTTACGTTCTGTATCCAAGCTGAATAAAGATCAAGGAACACAATATGAAATTTATTTGAGGAATTTGCGAGCTAAATTATGTTATTTTAACAGTACAGTTGTCACATTGACTGACTGATGCTTAAGCACTGCGCCGTTTGGCGCATTTTACATTAAAATTGGAATAGCAAGAAATGCGCAATCAAGCATGGAATAAATGGGGTTGGAGAAAACAATTGAAGATATATTGAATAGGCGGCGAGTGGAAACATTCGGACGACACGCTATATCGAGTGTCGTTTGTTTCTCCTTGAGACAGTCATTTTTTTAAAAGTAAATTCCAGTACGCAGGGAATATTCGCGAATCCAGGAGGCTGCAAATATTTCAAAAGTGAAGGCGTGCGACATCTATCCGTAAAAATCCGTACTAATGCTTACAAAATTATTTTGGGCTCATTAATTTTTGCAAATTGTGTAATTAAGAACTCTATGGTGGCTTCGAAATGATGCGAAAGATCAAGAAAACATTTAAATTTGATTAGTTTTTTTTCAATTGGACCAGAATTTTTTCCGGCACCCGGGGCGGCCGGGCTGAAAAATATTTGGCATTTTGGAGAAAAATATTGAATGATTTATGTTTTTTAGATCTCTCACGACGCCCTGAATGCAATACAGAAGCCCCTGGAAAATATTTTCCGCAAATTGACAATCCGGAAAAAATTTTGCAAAAAAAAAATTTTCGCCGCCAAAAGGATTCGAAGCAAGACTAGTTATAACTTCTATTCCAGATCCCTCCTCTTATCCCCCCGGCTACCGGGTTACTTGAGAAAGAATGCTTCAGAACAGAAATTTTTTAGGAAATTCTGGCGGATCGAGCCGAGAGGCCGAATCCGAGGGTCTTGGCCTTGCTGTCAGTGGAGTTCTCCCTTCAGAGAGGGACTCTCGGGACTTAGAATATTTCTGGCGAGACAGTCGACCCCATTATACGTAAGGGGGACTGGCTTGCATGCATGCATATTCGCTAGCCGGATAGGTACTCAGCTACAACCCTACTTGATCTCAGCTACAACCCCTTAGGGTTTTATCAGCGACGAGGGGCGGCCGAGACCACTTATATCGAGACTGCCCCATCAGACCATTCATATCATACCATATATATATGGAATATTATATTTCAGGGGTGGTCACCCATTTAACAGAGAAGGCCATTTGAACAGCCAGAGGTTAGAATGTTACTGCCAGGGCCATTTGCTCATTTCCAGGGCCGGCAAATTAAGAACAGACGGTAAACAAACATTCGGGATGAGTGACAATGACCAGGGCCCGCGGAATGGATACGTAAGCCCTACAAAAGATCAGGGGCGGATGCATTGATTAAATGGCATCTGGGAGATAGGGGCACACCAAAGGACAGGAGATAATCGCCAGTGACCAGGGCCGACTAAATTGTAATACAATTATTCAATTTTCATTAATCAATATGGATTCAAGCCATTAATTGAATCTGCGGAGACCAGGGCCGACAAATTGAGAACTCTTGTGGAAAGCAAAGGTTTAATGGTGAACACTTGTCAGGGCCGGCTGAATGGAAATATGGACGATTTAATGGTCAAGTATAGATTTCATTTAACTGGCTCAACATTGTTGCCTCAAATTGGTTACAAATAATTGATAAATATTTAAATTTAGGACTTGAAATTACCCATGTTTTAATCCATTTTATGTTAAGCAGATTTTTTGGGATTTATATATTTGACAAACCTGATTTTAAAAACTTGATTGCAAATTTTCAGTTTGGTTACACGTACTCGCTTTTCGCACGAAACTAGTCTCTAAAGAGGTAGGAATAAAATTATTGCATTTGATCACCTCGCATTGACAAACTCTTCAATTGCACTTTTGCTTGCAAATTTGTGCCACCTAGGATTCTCAGTAATAAATACCAGGACATTTATTTCAGGCTCTTTATTTGCACATATAATCCAACAAACTTATTTACAAATTCTTTACCTACATCACACCAGTGCATTTTTCATTACGAACAAATGGCACTCTGCATCAAACATATCTTGTTGTATTTCTTTAGACACTCCTGGAATACTGCGTCAGTAGTCTCCTGATTAGACATCGGGCCGCCACTTTGGCAGCGCTCTCCCGGCAGGAATCATCCTGGAAATAAATATTAAGAACCTCTGTTGGGTTGAATTCATCTTCCAAAAATAATCAATCCGCATCCCTCGTGCCTTTGTGCTGGAACAAGTAAAATAAACAAAATTAGTCATGAATAGCATGCATATTTATTTAAGAAAATGTCTATCATCCTAGAGAACAGTTACTAGCTACACGTCTAATTCTTTATACTTAGTAGGGAATCATAAGAAACAGCGAAGTCAGCTACCTATCAAATTCATAATGAATGCTTTACCAATTCCATAAACTATTTGAATAAAATTATCACTTAACAAAACTTAACTACCCATAAATGGTTAATACTGTTCCTCATTATATTTTAAATGTTTATTTATTTATTTTTGTTATGTCCCGAAAACAGGACTTTTTGGGATTTACATCGGACACCAATGATAACACAACAGTAACATCAATACAAACACCTTAGCCCCAGAAAAAAATCCCACCCTGGCGGGAATCGAACTCGCGACCTTGGCAGATTAGGATGCTACTCCGCTGCCACCGGGGCAGGTAAATGCAAGTAGTCTGTTGGAGAAAACGTTGAAAAAGGTTCGGAGAAACAAGAAAATTATCAACGTTCTGACTCGGTCTGAACAGAACTGTTCTCAGAACTGAACATGGTCACATTTAGCAGGAATTAGGCTGAAAGTGAAGATCACTAACGGTTGGCAGAACGAGTGAAAGTAACATTATTCTTATGCTGGTCTGCATTCATCTCCCAAAAATAATCAATCCGCATTCCTAGTGCCTTAGTGCTGGAACAAGTAAAATAAGTCATGAATTACAAACATATTTGAGACAAAATTTCTATCATCCTAGAGAACAGTTACTAGCTACACGTCTAATTCATTATACTTAGTAGGGAATCCTAATAAACAGCGAAGTTGGCTACCTATCAAATTCATAATGATTGCGTCACTAATTTCATAAACGATATGAATGAAATTATCACTTAACTACTCTTCACTACTTATAAACGGCTAATACTGTTCCTCATTAACTATTAAAAGTATATTTATCTATTCTTGTTATGGCCCGGAAACAGACTGTACTTACATCGGACAACAATAACAATACAACAGCTAAAACAATACAAAACAGCCAAGCTTAGGAGGAAAAAAATCCCACCATGACGGGAATCGAACCCGCGACCATAGGATTGGCAGAAGAGGAAGATATCCCACCGCCATCGGGACCGGCGAAGTTATCTAGTTAACAAATATATCTATTGCAAAGCTACTTACAATATCCGTTGACAGTTAATTTATGTGGATTGGAGAAATGATTGAAAAAGGTTTGGAGAAACAAAAAGAAAATTTTAAACGTTCTGACTCGGTTTGAACGGAACTGTTCTTTGAACTGAACATGGTCAAATTTAGCAGGAGTTAGGCTGAAAGTGAAAAGCACTAACGGTTTTTTGACCAAGTGAAAAAAAACATTCACTTATAGTATTTCAATGTAAACCGAAATATCAAAACGTCACAATGATTCAAAGTCTTTGATGTCTATAGTAGCACTACAAAATGAATATACTCAATAAAAATTCTAATACAAATGTCTTTAGATCGCAAATTATTACACTACCAAAATAATTACCTCTTGCCTAAACTATTACTCTTCCGTTCTCCAGTCGAATTTAGGCTAAATCTGTAACTGGACTGTACAAAATAAAAATATAACCAACAAACATCTCCAAAACCGGTACTGAAAATAAATATTTAATACGAGAAACGAAGATAATCCTCCACATGGCTTGGAATGTTTCTGCCACACTTATTATAGAAATATCAAAATAATAACATTCTATTCAACTCTATTGAAATGAAGTCCACTAATAAAATACAATGCTTAAGAAATCCTAAAGCATTTTTCGGCTAATTGAAAGGAATATTATTGAAAGAGCCCCAAGTTTCCGTAGTAAAGGTTGTACTGATGCCTTGCATTAATTTTATAATATTATAGAAATTAATGATTGGGCAGTGAATATTTGATCATACTAACTGGTGATGTTTGACTTTGAATATTGTTACATTAATTATATTATTAACTTAGTTGTCTAGTGCAGCTTCAAACAGCCACCTGAAACATCCAAAGCATTAAAAACACATGAAAGTTCGAAGTGATAAGTACTGTAATCAATTATGGTAAATGGCAACGAATGTTGACTGAATGGTCACACTGTTAAATGTTATTTAAACAAAATTACACTGTTAAAATAAATCATGCAAACCTAAACCTAAGATCATTGGGGACCCGTTATATGTATATTGTAATAAAAACATAAAATTCAAATAGAGATACGGTTGTAACAATGTTTTTCAGATCCCACTTGGCATTGGAAATTAGGAACCGTAAATAGTTCCTAATTTAAGAATTTAACAACGTACAGAACATTAATCTGTTTGGTGTAAATATTATGATTAGATAGTATGGGTATGAAGTAGACAACTAAGTATTACATAATGCAACCATTTCAGAGAGTAAAAATCATTTGCCTTGACCATTTTTACTCTCTGAAATGGTTGCATTATAATGCACACATAACGGGTGACTCCGTTAAAGTTACTGTTACAGTTTCTTGAAATTTGTCTAAGTATTGCATAATTACAGATCATTCGAAAATAACGCCGAGGGAATATTTCCCTATATTTTAGCGCTAGGCGAGATCACAAGACAAGGTTAATTGATAGCCAAAAAAAAGATCTTAAGGAGACTTACCAAATGTTTTTCCTTTACACAATTTGAGCATACATGATGAAACTTCACGTTCGACAATATGAATTCGAGAAAATGAAAATTACACGGAAGTTAAAATAATCAATTTAAATTAAGTTTGATTTGACACCCGTCATACACCATTGTGTCAGCTTTCAGAGTAAGATTAAAATGAAAACTGGAAACCTATCTAAATGAATGATGAATTAATGAATACAGAAACTATCCATATACCTACCAAAATAACATTTCAAAACATTCAACATAGCTACAGATGTAGCAGTAGTACACAGCTACTGACCTTGAAAAGAAAAATTATCCTACTGAATTTGAACCAATGCGAAACTACAGAAGAACTTTCCTTCGGATGAATGCTCTGGTGATATTCCGGCACCACCCAATTTCTCCCAGACTGGTTCTTTTAACTGTGTGGGATATACTGATATTTCAAATGGCGAACCATGTAACGCGAACAAAATAGTGTTCATTGAATTGTTACTCTGGTAACAGCAAAGTAAGGGATAAAACATTAAATATAAAATATTATTTCAATAAACAAATTTTAATAACCGATATCACTCCCACAGTAATGCACGATTTCTACATTCCCATCAGTCATTAAAAGGTGGCCATCTCCAGTGGACTGCAAACTACCAACTACAACCCAAATCCCAAGTACCGGTTTAACTACTTCAGAATGTACTCACGAAATTTCAGAGTTTACCAAAATTTGATACATTATCCCCTTCCATGCAAAATGAAAATTGAACAAATACCCATGTTTTTTGACGGAAGTCACAGGAATATTCAATTACCAATACTTAATGCCAACGATCTGTGACAAACTAGGCTCCTGCGTGGATATGTCGTCGGCATCACCTTCATGGACCAGCTCTCCTGCCAAAACACCATTCGATGGACGCCCTGGGATTTACTACAGGTGTGCCTCCTCCATCTCAAGCTGCAGGCGAAAGCTATGGAAAACTGAAAATGTGAGAAACTTGAGATAAATAATTAACTATAAGCTCCCACATCTGCCATTTATGCTAATACTTGATGGAGACAAAATTAGCTTAAAACATTAGGAAAGAGACGCTTATCGGGCACGAGGATAGGACGAGCTGCTGTATTCTCTTGATCGAAGGAATAGTGATTTTCTCGTAAGGCAGCGAGACAGATAGTAAAAAGAAATTCGCGATGGGAAAGAGGACGGAGTGGGGGGAGGAGGCAAGGCAATCCCCCTTAGAGGGGTGGAGGAGGGTGAGAGGACCTGGCCGTAGTGAACGGGCGGGGCTTAACGGCGAGGTGGTCTGCGGTGCGTAATGCAGAAGGCGGGTGCCAGGGTACAATGGGGTGGGCGATACAACTGTCCGGACAAGTTTTTCCCCGACTCCCCCATATTACTACGAAGTGACATATGCAAGCATGTGCCGCTAACTCGTCGACTGAATGCTCGCGCTTGAAAATGTTGGGAAACTACTACTACTACCCCGAGCCGTAAGCTGCCTAAAAATTAATCCAAACCATTTCTTTCACGAAATAACGCTAAGCGGGAAATAGCGGCAGTTTCCATTTCCTATATGAAATGGTCCTTTTCAACCCTTCCGCACAAAATGATTTTGAATAGTCATGCATCGGAAAATTTGGTCAAAAAAATCGCCGCTAAATTATCTAGCCAATTTATTCACGAACAAAACCAAATGAATTCCACTAATAATATTGAAATAAAGGCTAACGGTTAAAGCTATGCAGGGAGAGATTTCTGGAACTCACTTCATGTGGAACAAAACTTGAGACAGCACTTTGGAAATATTCTTCCATGAGAATTCTGTACGATTTTTACATAGGAAATGAAGCCTCTCCTCAAAATTACATCCTCTTGGGGAAAAATCGCTTTCGTTAGAATCACACTCTTTCCTTACCCAGCGTATTACCCAACTTGACCCTAAAATCTTTTACTCGTAACAGCCACCTACTCACACCACATATCTCAGACTGTACTAAGTGCTTCCCTTCGATTTTGCCGTGCTGAAAATTAGCTAACAATGAGTCGTTAGAGCAATTACGATAAAATACTAAAATCATTTTAAACTTACCACATGGCCAAGAGAGCAACATAACACCTTTATATAAAGCACCCTAAAAAAGAAACTCAAAATGTATTCGACAATTGCTCTATAATATGCAATTTCACACGTTCGTCAAAAGCAACAAGACCCCGTTTGTCAGCACAATAATGATTAAAATAAGATAACTACAGTATGAGATTCGTGCTGAATTGAGAGAACATACACTATTATTTTGTAATAAATACTGATAAAATACTCATCCAAGCATTCGATAATCATTTCAAAATTTATCACTCAGAACCGGTCTTCAACTCGTCACACTTGTAGGAACAGCAATAGAGTAATGCCCAGGGATAATACTTTTGAATAAAAATAAAACGTTTTCGATTCAGAAGAACTCTTTCCTACTTCCTTGACTCTGGAATACACCTTTCCCCAGCCCACATCTCAGCAAGTCACACGTGAGCCAGTCGGCCTACAAACTGAAATGTTTTTTGGATAGTCGACTGGTGGCGCTGGGGAAATTTCCCGGGAGAGCGGCGTAATCCGATTCGAGGATTTATTTTCCCCAGGCGAGTTGGATTCGTTTAATGATATAAGCTTGGAAAAGTTGAAGCTGCAGGCTTTGGTCAACAACTTAGCAATTGCTGATATTTCATTTTTTTAATCGTATTCATATGCCTATGTACTCTCTGCTGGATTCATCAAGGAAAAAATAATTGAATAACGAAATTGTTATGCTGTTCCAGTTTTTAATTTCTCCCCATTTTGCGAACGCAGGTGTTATGTAAAAAAGTCGTCTGTATTATATTATATTTGTCATAAAAATGAATAAATAAAACGTATTGAAATTATGGAACAATTTTTTATTCATGTATGTGCGCGGATATTATTGGTAACCATTGTGATATTTGCTGAAGGTGATGTTATTTCTATTTGCTATTAGCTTTTGATCACCTTTGGCAGGGTGGTGAATAAAAGGCCACGATTAAATCAACGCCTCATAATATGGGGTATTTCTCTCCATATTTATGTGCAAGTAATCTAATTGTACGAAGTATGGTTGATTACTTGGGACACCCCTAGTTAAATTCATTTTTTCAATATTGTCTGTATTTAATTTTCTGGAAGTGTTGAAGGCAACCAAGAAAGAGGAATTACCGATTTACCCTCATATGGGTCATTCTCATACTCATCCAGACCATACCCATCTCAAATCCTTTGTCGATGTTCACGGAGGGGTGATTCCGAATACGATTTTGAGTACACAGTGAAAAGAAGGCTGGAGTTAGAAGAACGTTTTTTCGTCCTGTCAAATAATTCATGTGTAAGACTCTTTCTCCTATTATTTTCCTTATTGCTTTTCCAATTCTTTATTCCAAAACCCATCATCACTTCTAGGTGACCTTCCTATCAATCCTGTAATGCTAACATTCCACAATCCTCCCTTAGAATACCTGGTTTCTCTGCAATTTTATTTAAACTACAAATGATAACGTTCTTGTGCTATCCTTCCAAAATTATCCCTCATTAATTTTAAATAATAACTTACCAACACAAAAATAGGATCTGAGTCTGAATCCAAGTATGGGAAGCTGAACTTTTTCACGTTTCTATTGCTTAACCTCACTCTAGGCATTATTATTTAAACTTTATCTATCTCCCTTTATATTCTGCCACTTCACAAGTATACATATGCTGGTGATGTTTTCACTAGTTGCTTTTAATAGTAATTTATTTCTTTGTATAAAATCTTGTTTATATAAACCAATCATTCCACCATCCTGAACCATATTTCCTAACTTTCTTCCCATATCATTCTTCATCATTATTATATTAGTATTCCA
This sequence comes from Hetaerina titia, assembly GCA_037158775.1. Lineage (NCBI taxonomy): Eukaryota > Metazoa > Arthropoda > Insecta > Odonata > Calopterygidae > Hetaerina > Hetaerina titia. Next base: position 60,416,405 of record CM073769.1, on the reverse strand, counting down.
TTGCTACCAAAAGTACCTTTACAAAGATTTGTTCATATAAATCTCTAGACATGTAAGAATTCTACAGTAGGAAGATATGACTTAAAAAATATGAATCCGACTCTATGGAGTATTTTAAGTTGCATCTTTTATCTTTCTCCTTTTTCTCAATCTAGGGTTTCGTCATTTCTCCACCATCTTCCTCTAAAATCCTTTATTATCTTGTCCTTACATCTTAATTAGGGTCTTCCTTTTCCCATCAACTACTCTCCTGTGTAATTTTCTTAAATGTTCTTCACTCTCAAATTACATGTGTTCAAACTAACATCTACCTCTTCCCTAAGTCTTTTTTCCAATAGATCTAACCATACTCATTCCTTTGATGAATTCCATTTTTTCCAGTCTTTCCTTAATACACCACTGAACCACTTCAACCTCATCAACTCATCCAAATTCATCTTCCTCCCTTGAGATTGTATATTTGACTTTTATAATTCTCTGTGTGTCTGCACACACAGAGAATTCGAGTTGTCATAGTCTCTGGCTGTCTATCCTCTGATATCAGCAAGTCTAACTTCTCTTTTACCTTTCATTTTATCTCCTATCACACAGTACCTCATTTATCATTCTTCAGTTAGTCCCCCTATATTCTGTTCTGTAGTATTTCTGTCTCCAGTATTCCACCACCTTCATCAGTGATAAATTAATATAGATACCATAAGTATGCCACCAATAAATAAAACAGTTTTTAGAAAGTAATAACTTAACAGAACATATTTACATATAGATAGTTATAAAAATATGTAAAGTAACATCTTGAACTAGTATCACAGTTAAAACTTTTCCAGGCATTTTTTTCCATTTCTATTTATCCTTCATTTTGTACAGCTGCTCAATTGGCATCATAATATTTTATCGGACAACGGAAATTTATTTAATTTAGTAGTTTGGTACCTATCAACACAAACACTATTTCCCTAATCAAACATTGATAAAAGCATGAAAATTTCAATTCATATTGGTAAATCAGATTGTAGATTACTTCAGGATATGAGCTTCAATTTTTACTACACTTCCACTATTGATTTAGGTGTTTAGCACTGATGTGGTCTATTTAAAATAAAATAATGGAAAACAAATGAGATAGCAGCACTAAAGCACCATGCTGCATGTCACTGTCATGTTCCAGTAACCACAACAGAAGTGGTTCCACATGCTGTAGAAGTGGGCCATAATCCTTTATGGGCAAATTTCCTCAAGGAAATGCTTTCAGTTGGATATTTACCTAACTGAAATAATTCTTTCAAAAGCATCACAATTTTTTGCCTGGTTTAAGTATTCTCAAACTGCAGGTCAAAAGTGGGCATTTTTTGCAATTATTATTGGAATTGTTGAATCAGACCAAGAACTCCCTTATTTCTTCAATTTAACACTGCTTGTATGGAAGCATCCAAAATTATCATCTCATCAACTGTATTTCTCTTCACAGCTGGCACACCTACCACTATTTTCACTGAAAATGCAGTTTTCCTTAGAAAAAAGCTTATTCTTCCCATTGAGTGACAGAAACCATTGTGTAGGTAGTCTTTTTAGAAGCCATTCTTCCCATGGCTAATGAGATATGACAGTCAAACAGTTGCCACTCCAAATCGTTCTGCAATTGAAGAGAAAATTATAGGTAATAAGACGTTTATATTACTTTCATAAATATGCACTAATAGCCAGGTAGGCGATGATAATTGTCTTTGTATAATGAATTAGTGTTCAAATAATGCAACTGACATTCAATATTAAACGAATATAAGTATATAAGTAATGGAGATGCGATATGTATTCATATTCTCTTATATATGTTACCACTGTTTGCAACATTAAACATCTTATTGCAATAAAGCTCTTTGCTTTTACAATCATTACATTAACCCATCATGCCTCTCCCATCATAAACTTCAATATTTAAAAATCTACAAATAGTTATACAGAAGTTTTCTACCATATGTTAATAAGCCTAAGCCTATTTCCAATAACTTTGACAATGAAGGGGATATTTTGAGGTCTAGCTACATATATATATATATATATATATGTATTTTTTCCTGTGTTCGTCTTTTATGTGTTTTCCTATCCCCTTTCCTTATATATATTTCGATGTGTGAAGTTATATATATATACTATAATACACATATGTATATAAGGTATTCGCAGTGCTTGATTATGGATCATGGTAAGTTTGCTAACAACAATATTTTCCTTAGTTTAAATTTGATCCAAGTACCAAATAAGTTCCATTTTTAATACTGGGACTTGAGAAGTAAACACAAGATATATAGGTGAAAGAATAAGAGTCAGGATATCCAAATTAATTGAAAGAAAAATGAAGATATTAGACAAGTAATGGAGATGAAAAAATTAATGGCTCAAGGAATCCAGAGACAAGCTTGCCACTCCAAATCGTTCTGCAATTGAAGAGGAAATTATAGGTAATAAGACGTAAATATTACAAACACCAGCTTTCCAATGTTATGGCCATGTTTGAAGAATGGAAGAGTAACGATGGCCAAGACCTCTGTTATAATGGTAATGGCCAGGAATAAGGTAACATTGATGACTAAGGAAAACATGAATACTATCAAGAACCTTAATGATGAGGGTTTGAGGCTTTGAAGAGGAATATTGCAATGACTGAGAAGACTAGAAGGTGGGAATATAGGGTAACCGCTATAAAGTGATAATGCTTTTAAAAATAAAAGTAAGTGGATCTTGAGGAGTATATTGTAATCAGCTGATATTAGTGCACATATCATGGAAATAACATCAAGAATATTGAAGAGATGCTAATGGGACTTTGCATCCTCTAGCTATTCTAAAAATTTTTACAATTTATAATGAAAATTTTCTAGTAAAAATCAATATATAAAGGGATTTTATCTAAATAACAAAATAAGCTTTACGTTGAGCAAGACTCTCAATATTTACCTTTGAGAATTGTATCAAGATCATCCTCTGAGTAATAGACCTCTAAGTCTTTTAGCTTTAAACCCTCAAAAACTGGTAAAAATTGGTTACCATTTTTCAGGGTTCCAAATATTCTGCGAGGACCATTTTCAGGTGTAGAAATCCTTCTCAATAACATGAGTGTTACATTAACAATTACATTCTAAAGTTGGTATGAAATTAAAAGTTATGCATATTTGCCATGAAAACTCCAAAAATTGAATTAATTTGTGACAATTATGGATATATACACAACTTCATTCCAAAACAAGGATTTTTAGTCTCACAGAAAATGTTATAAAAGAGTTTCATCTACTCTCAGGTTCTCTAGGTTTAACAAATGAGCAAATTTGATTAGCAAGTAATTAAAGTGCTCCTCCACATTAATTCAATAATTAACATAAACACCTCAAATGTATTCAATTTTTCCCTTTTTTACTCATTTAATTTTGTCTTTGAAGCAAGAGGATGAGCATGCATAAAAGTCTTTTGAGATGTGGGTACAATGAAAAATGGAGAAAGTTAGTTTGGCAAAGCGGAAGAAAATTATCTGTCTTAAATAGGTTTGGCAAAGAGAAGATGCTACTGGAGGCAATCTGAAAACACAGATGAAATGGGAGAAGGAAATATTGAAAGGTAGTTGGATGTTGAAGGGAGAAAAGAGATTTTTGGATGAGCGGTTTTGATGAAGGAAGGGAATAGACCTTCTAGGAAGCACATAGACAGGCTAAAGTTATGAAGAAATGTAGAAAGTATTAATGTAGGGTATACAAGGAGAAGTTCTCAAGATATGTAGAAGTAAATAGTCATTGGGGACCATCCAGACCAAACCTCAATTACATGGAATGCCTAATGAATAGGGATGAGGATGATAGCTTTTATGAATATTGCATATCATCATCTACAACATTTCAATGAAAAAAATCAGTCATTCTATACATTATATATTTTAGGTATTTTAGTAAGTAAAAAAGATGGAATTTTTTATACAAGTTACTTCTTACTGAATGTTGTCTAGATTCAAGTATGGTAACCCATTTATGCCTAGTTATCTTAAAATCAGCTCTTCTGACTAACTCTGGTACCATTTACCATTGACTTCATACCATCTCAAAACTGAGTATGATTCAGACATGTTATGAGGTTGAGTCATTCATATATCTTGTGTTTTTACTAAGTTTATTATCTGAAGTATGTGATGTACATAATTGTGTAAAAGATCCCTCTTTTATGTCAATTAATATGATACCAGAGAAAATGTGGAAAAAAAATATTCCTGACTTAATCCATTCTTCTCTTTAGTTTGTCAGTGGTTCCAAGTTATGTTAAATAATATTATCAATTTTTATTATTTGGACCTAAATTATAGCTATCCCTAAAATAGCTCTGAGATGTTGAAACATTTACAGAAGTTAAAACTGACAAGATTAAATGAGGTTTGTAAATTTTGACGAAAAATTGTCTGTTTTCAGGATTTGTTAAGCCAGGCCTACCACCATTCCAGCCACCCCCATTTTCAGCACAGATCAAAAATGAATCCTACAACTTCCTGGACATGGTTTCATCTCTCGGCTCTGCTATATTAGTCGTTCCATTGTTGGCAATACTTGAAAATGTAGCATTAGCCAAGGCATTTTCTGATGGACAGTCACGCTTAGATGCAACTCAAGAAATGTTGGCTATTGGGGCGTTAAATGTCTTGTCATCTTTTGTTTCTGCCATTCCAATATCAGGAGCTCTCTCACGGGGTGCTGTCAATCATTCCAGTGGTGTGGCTACTCCTTTCGGTGGAGTATATACTGGTAAGATTTCGTTTACTTTGCTACCCATAATTTCACGTCGTTGAAAAATATAATTTTTAGTACAATTCCTAAAAGCATATGACTATAAGAATGCATTAAAAGTATTGCTTGTGCAATACTTAAAGAGAAAGCAGTTCAATAAGATCCATAAATCTTGGTATAATATTTTTTTTAATCTTATAACAGAATATAATGAAAAGAGAAACTTTATAATTCCACATAGATTTATTAGACGGACGACCTAGGTTTCGACGTGGCACGTCATCATCACCTGATTTTGATATTTTTTCAGTCTTTTCCTTATTTCATGTTACAAATTCGATTTCTTCCACAGTCAATACCAAAATTTTGAAACATGAAGTCTGTTGGAGGATATTTGTTTGAAACTGAACTCATAATCTTTTCCTGATTATGTTATTTTGTCCTAACCTGACTATACGTCGCAGCGCGCTCACACCACGCAAGCTTGGTGGTGGGGGGTCTGAGCTTCACCACGCGTCAAGAGTTAATCGCCTGCGAGCGTTCGTTAAGGCTATATCGTGTTTTTAGTGGACCCCTGTCGATTGACTCAATGTAAGCGCAAAATGTAGCGAACGATTGAAAAGCCTTACACCATCAATTTTTTCGTTGTATTGGGTAAATCGGGTACGGAGACGTTGGACATGAATCGCCAAGTGCTTAAGGATGAAAGAATGTCACAAACTGCACTTTTTAAGTGGCACAAGCACTTCAAAAATGCCCGAGAGTGTGTGGACGAGCCCCGCACTGGACGGCCGTCGACGTCAAGAACCGACGACAAAGGTCGACGTGTGCGTGAAGTGCTAAATTCAAATCGTCAGTTAAGTTTGCGCATGACCTCGGATCGTATTAGGATTGATAAGATTACGGTGCTTACCATAATCATCAAAAATTTGGTTGTGCGAATGTTCTGCGCTAAAGTCGTCCCGGAGGTCTTGACGGTCAGCAAAAAGTGGAGCCGAGTGTCTGCTTGCGAGGACCTGATGCAGCGTCATCGAGACGATTCCCCAATCCTCTTACAGTCCTGACTTGGCACCAGAAGACTTTTTCCTATTCTTAGAAGTAAAATTCTCCCTCGAAGGACACCAATATGAAAGCTTAAGTACCGTCCAAGAAGCTTGCACGCGTACCCTTAAGGATCTCCCGGAATCCCTCTGCCAGGGAGCCTTACAGTCGTGGAAATATGGTTGACAGAAGTGTGTCGACATTCAATTGATGCACTTTGAAAAATTGGGAGGCATTGTAGCAATATCTGGAATACATTTATTTTTCCAAAACTTTCTCCGATACGTTCTATACAAACCTAGCATAAATAATGAAATGAGGAAATGGTCCAAAGACACAAAAAGTCTTTCCGTTTTTGAATACCTAAGACCTGGAGAGACACCAGAAATTCTACTGACGATCCCTAATTTTGAAATTAATTTATCTTCATCAATTACCGAAAAGTAATAAAGAAGCTCCTATCTATGATATCAGCGTACTATGGCCCAGAGTCATTGGCGAATCCATGAGGGGAAGGCATCCTTGATAATATATTTATTTTAATAGGTTCCAATAAATGGTTTAGAATGATCAAGGACCTAAAATCATGATTAATTTGATTTTAAAAAAACGGTTACATTTCAATTCTTTCGTAAATTCGCCCTCGTTACCCCCATAGCAATATGTAGGTGGATACGATGTTCCCGCCGGAAAAGCGACCTTGGATTCACACCTGGGAAGAGTGGAGAGTCATTATTGAGCTGTCAAAAAGAAATATCAAAGCAGTGTTACTGGGCAATAAATTGTATGCTTCAATTCCAGTTAGTCCTTCCGTGCTCCTGAAAGTACTAGGAAAATAAAGATATAGCTGTCGTGAAGTTTATCTAAAATGATTGCGGATGGATATCGTGAGGTGATCGCACAACACCGCCCATACCTCTCAGACACACTGGGGGTGCACGAAGTATCCTTGCTTTTTGTGTTTACGGGACACCCGAACAAAGACTTGGGTTAGATTGTAAAACAATGATCAGGGAAGTTTGCCTTAACACCAGGAGATACATAAATTTCCACATCCTATCAAAAGATTCTCTAAAACATACGCGTACAGGTTTGACGTAGGAGTCACGTAATATTTCGCTTCGATTACGTTCAGTTTAATTACATGTCTGTATTGAAAGAGTGTACCACCCGAGAAAACATGTTTTAGCAAAGTTTGGTAGTATTAGGATTCATAGAGTGAAATACAATAAACATGTAGAAAATATGTTAACAGAAATATAAATGGTTGGCTCTGAAGTGAGTTTTTATTCCTGAGTAATAGCAAAATTTCTTCTTTGGTGAACAAGGATGATTAGCATTCTTTGTAATAGTACGGGAGCTGGTAGTATGCTGTGAACCTGATATTTACACTTAAAAGTAAGACTTTTTCACGTTTAGCAAGGATAACTAGCAGAGTACAAAAGAGGCAAGTCTTACAAGTTACCAGTTGTCTTTCCCCCCGGGGGGGGGGGGTGAAAAATTTGCGAATCGGACATTTTTTTTTTCGTCTTAAACTCCACCGAATAATCAATGGGGATGCCAAGACCCCGTTTTGACCATTTTAAGACGATTTTGGTGCACCGATTCCGGAAACCGGGCCCGCAAATTTGCATAAAAAAATTGCGAATTGGACATTTTTTTCGCCTTAAACTCTGTTGAATAGTCAATTAGGATGCCAAGACCAGGTTTTTACCATTTTAAGACGATAATGGTGGGCCGGGTCCGGAAAAAGGGCCCGCAAAGTAACTCCACGGGCCCCTATGCCCGCTCTGAACCATAACTGTATAGCATCCCTGGGGAAATTAGTTCAAAAGCTTATCATGTCTGCGTTAGAAGAAGGAGACTATGTGAGCATATGACTAATATTCTTTGTCAAAGTGTTTTTGAATACCTAGTAGACACCACGAAGACATGATAATTGACACGGAATATATTTCCAAAATCCTAGACATCATCCAGGTAGAAATCTAATTTTGAAACATTCAATTTGCTCCAGGATTTATTAGAAGAGTAGTTGGTAAGTGTGATGAAAAGATCAACGAGAAATGCTATCTGTCGCTGGTTAGGCCTCGTTTAGAATATGCTGCTATTGTCTGGGATCCTCACGGAGTTGGATTTATTGCGAATTGGATCGTGTGAAGCTTACAAGAGCTAGGTTTGCGAAACGCTGCTGTGCTAAACTGAGTAGCGTATCCAAAATATAAAGAGCAGCTAGACTGGGAATTACTCAATGGAGCAAATGTTAAATTAGAGAATAAATGTCCTGCATAAATTGGAAGGTCTCTTTAATGATGATATTGAAAATCTATTATTAGCCCCATCGTACTACGGTAGGAGAGATCTTGTCAATAAAATTAGATATATTAAGTGTAGAATAGATAGGTTTAAAATGTCACTTTTTCCATGAACGATAAGGGATCAGATGAACATTGTCGGACCGCGGTATGGGTAAAAATATTCGGGATTCGGGTTAAAAGTTGTCTGGTGCATATTCACCCCGTACCACTCATCCCAGCGGTGGTTTGGAGGGTGCCCAAAATACATGAAGGGTTTGTAGTGGTGCGACGTGGAAACCTCTCGTGAGGACTGATGATGATCTCGCTTCGACCTCTCGATTTGCCGTCGGAGTTTCGATCGGAGATTCGACACGCCCCGCGATCGTCGGTTATGGGGAGGCGGGGAGGACGAATGACGCGGCGATGACCTCGGGGGCGGAGGGCCCCATTACCGAGGGGCGTGGTCCGCCCCTCGGGGGGCTCAGCGGGGCGTGAAATACTCCGGCGGTGCGGGGCGAGGCCGCGACCAACCCCTCGGGCCCCCTCCCGCCAAGCGCCGAGCACAACCGGCGACGGAGAAAGGACCCCGTGCCACGCGAGCCATCAATTACACATTTAATTAGCATTCTACGCGTATATCTTCCGCCGATCAATCGACGACTTCCGACTGGAATCCGCGACTGGAGTTAAATCTGGAGCGATCGTCAATGCGCTGACAACCAGATCGCCGGAGGGATGCCGCCGGGACAAGGGAGCAATCCAACCACGGGGACACCACATTTCCCCGTCGGTAATTTATTTGAAATGTTTATTCCCGAAGAAAAAATCAAAGACTTTGCGTCTTCACAGGAATGAATTTATCATTGTTGTCTAGTTTCGCCACACTACAGCATCATCTGGACCAGAGCGTGGACCAGGGCGCTACCATCTGGACATAAACGTTAAAGTGGAGCGAAACTGGTCGACACTGTAAATTATTTCGTACAGGAAACGCAAATTCTTTTCACTCATTCTACATGTTCTACAAATGGATTCCTACCTAGTATCTATCATCTACACCTACATAAATACCCCGCGAGCCACCAAAATGGTGTGTGGAAGGGGGTGTAGCATCAGGAGGAAAGGGCAAGGGATGAGGGGGTTGGTGACATTCAAATGGGTAGGGGAAGGTAACAAAAAATATATATATGTATATATACACCTCCATAAACAGTCCCTAACCTGTATGATAGTACTTAGTATCGCCCTCAACCATACCTCAAAAGAAATGTTTATTAATTCTTGGGAGATTAGGGATTACCTCTTCTAAGATACCTTATTATTTTATATTACCAGTCACTTAATTGACGATAAAATTCATTCAACAAATGATTTCAGTTATTAGTCCATGACCCACCATTTCCCACCAACCCATTCATATTTTATGATCCATGACCTCTAGAGTATTGTCCAAACTGAGTGTAAGGACTTGACAGAAGAACTTTACGCAGAAATTTTTAGTTGACTATTTCAACATTGAGGACATAGGGTAACGCGAGAGATGGTCCGCTCATCTAAATAGCGATCCAGCTAGCAACCATATCACGGGAAAGAAATAATGATAATACAGTGATAATGGGCCACCCTGCCTTACCGCCTCTTCCTAAAACTACCCATCCGGACTCTCCGTTCCCCACTCGCACCTGAGCAGTCTGAGACATGTACAGGTTGCGGATCAGTTTCCTGTCCCTCCAATCCATACCTATTTTCTGCAATACACGCATTAGTTTTCCCAAAGTCACTCCATCAAAAGCTTTTTCGAAATCTACAAAACAGGCAAATCCGCCCTGATTGTATTCTATATTCCTCTCGATTAGTGATCTCATTACTGCAATGGCATCACGCGTACCTCTTCCTTTCCTGAACCCAAACTGATCATCCCATAAGTAATCATTTGCCTACTTTCTATCCTTTTGTTGATGATCCAGGGAATAACTTTAGCTGCGTGGGATATCAAACTTATTGTTATGTAATCCTCACACGGTGTACCCTTTACTTTTTCCGGAATAGGAACTAACACCGATCTCACAAAATCTTCCGGTCAGATTTCTTCCTCATAGATACTACGAATAAGTTTATACGAAGTCCTCCGTCCACATTTTCCTAAACATTTCAATAGTACCGCAATAATGTTGTCTACCCCAACGCCCTTATTTAGTTTTATCTCTCTTAATGCTTTTTCTATCAAGTTGTTGAGTATGCCTGGACCTCTTCTTCTACGCAATGTTCCTATTCTACGTAATGTACAATGAACGTAGCCAGTGTGGTGAAACAATAAAAACATGTTATCATTCCATTTCCATGTCAAATTTTGTTGGCTCAAGTTCACTACCATACAGTGTTTCTATATATTCCTACCATCTTACTTGGATCTTGTTTAAACAAAGCACACACGAAATGCAGACACACATTACCATTTAGTAATCCACGCATTCCGGACGAACAATTCACAAACACGGGTACAATAGGCTTTTTAATGCATACATTCGCCTGCACCCCAACCGACACAAGATCGGAAGGGGCGGTGGACAGACTCGGAGACTGTTTTTTATTGGGAATTTAATCTTTTAAAACCATATTTACACAAGACAGCGCGTGCGTATTACTCTCTTTATGTGCTCCCCCTTTTATTGCTGTCGCAAATGGTGCGCGGGAAAAACGATTTCTTGAATCTGTCACTTCGACAGTAGAACTCTTTCATTTTGTGTCAATGGCCGACCATGCCAATGTAAAATGGGGGGGGGGTATAATCACATCTCCAATGTCAAATGCGGAATTTCAATTTTTGGCATAAAAATAATAAAATATATGTTTTCTTTTCATTGTTTATTTTTACGCTGCCATTTATTCATGTTTACGGGAAACACAACAATGGGAACCAAGGAGCCATCGCAATAATACTGGCGAGAACATATGTGTAGTTACCGACACTCAAAAAGCTATTAGTGGTGAAGAGCAATTAAGTTTTCGGTTCGCTTTATCGTTTGGTATAAGATTGAGTACTTTGCAAGTGCTATCGCAAAAATGGCGTCATGTGATATAAGTGGTGCCCTCAACGAAAGCAAGAAAGAAAAGAGAGAGAAGAAAGTGCTGGAGGAATATTTCTATTGTTTGTCGCACGCCCTGCGGTGTATCCAGAAGCTTCCCGACCACCTGCGGAAACAAGCGAGGGCATGGGTCAGGTTTTTGACCAAATCAAAACCCCGCAGCCTAACGGAAATGAGGCAACGAAACGTGCACTTCCTCAGCCTACTTCTCGATATGTCCCTAGGGACTCTGAGGAGATTATACCTCAGTGATCCCCCAAATGTGCACCAGCCGCTGCCCCCACCGCCCTGCTTCAACTGGGAAGAGCAGCCGGGTTCAGACAGTGGAACCACAGAGGAATGTGCCCTCCAGATCCCAGACTGGCTGAAGAGGTTCATCGAAGGAGGGGAGCCTGCAGACCATCCAAAGGACCACCAGCCGAGTCACACCTCTAAAGCTGGCCGACTCAAGGTTGCCACCAGAGCCCTCACTCGGCGGCCGGGTGCTCACGGCTTCGTCGGGAGACTGCGACGTCTCCCGTCAATTCACGAAGCAGCAGAAGAGGACGAGGAGATGAATGCGAGCGGACGGAAGCCATGCCGCGGCGAACGGTGGTCTTCTAAAATGGCAGTGTGGGCATGTGAGAAGGCAATTGAAGAGAAGGAGAGGGCATTGGCAGGAAATGTCAATGCCCTTTTGATCAAGCTGGATGAACTAGAACGCCGAAATGTGTTCCTTTTGTGCATCATAGAGAACGGATTGATGGAATTACATGAGCATAGAAAATACGTGAGGGCCTTAAAGGAATCGCGGGCCAGAGAACTGAAAGATCTCGAAGATGAACTTAGTATGAAGCAGTTGTATCTGTCTTGCATGATGTCATACTTCGAAGAAAAGTATCTGGGTCCCCCAGAATTCACTGGAAATTAAGCATTTGAACAAACGCTCATAGTAATTAATGACGAATCCTGTAAATAATATATTTTGTTTCTGCTTATTAATATATATTTGGTGTTTTAATAAAATGTTAGTTTATAAAACATAGAATAAAGAAATGTTTAAAAATGGACTCATTCGCATTTGAATTTCTTATTTGGAATTATGGCCCTTATATTTTATAATGAGATATTTGGAATTTTTTTGCTCCCTTGCAAGCCACCGCTGGGGTGTGTGGGAGGGTTTGAATACACACCGGACTACTGTTGACCCGAATACGACCCTACCCTTGTCGGACAATGTTATTATGATCCCTTGTTGTTAGTGGAAAAAAAGGCATCTTTAATTCTATCCGTTCTATACTTCTCTTATTTAATTGACGTGATCTCTCTCGCCGTAGGACGATGGGGGTAATGATATATTCTCAGCATCACTGCTAGAGAGAAGTCCTTCCAATTCATATGCAAAAGCTTCAATTTGTAATTTAACCTTCGCTCCATTGAGTGATTCCCAGCCTAGCTGCTCTAATATTTTGGATAAGCTACTAAGTTTATCGTAACAACGTTTTACATTTATAGTATGTAACTAATTCGATATGGTAATGAACTTTGGCCAACAAGGTTAGACAATGAAAAGGAACATGACGTAGAGGAAACTAGCTTAGGTCCAGACATACTCGACGATGAGATAGAAAGGGTATTAAGGGAGATGAAAGCAAATAAGGCCGTGGGGGTAGACAACATTCCTGCGGAACTATTGAAATGTTTCGGAAAATGTGGTAGGAGCACTCTCTATAGAATTATTCGTGGTATCTATGAGGAAGGAATCTGGCCGGAAGAGATGTTAGATCAGTGTTAGTTCCTATTCCGAAAAAGGTAAAGGCTACATCATGTGAGGACTACAGAACAATAAGTTGGATATCCCCCGCAGCTAAAGTTATTCTCAGGATCATCAACAAACGGATAGAGAGTAAGGCAAATGATTACTTAGGGGATGAACAGTTTGGATTTAGGAAGGGGAGAGATACGCGTGATGCCATTGCATTAATGAGATCACTAATCAATATAGAATACAATCAGGACGTATTTGCCTGTTTTTTAGATTTCGAATAAGAGTTTGATAGAGTGAATTGGGAAAAACTAATGAGGATATTGCAGAATATAATAATAGACTGGAGGGATAGGAGGCTAATCCGCAACCTCTTCATGTCTCAGACTGCAGTACGATAGATATGGGATGAGAATGAATATTAATAAAACAAATGTGATACAATTTTCCAGAAAGAAATAAGATAAGCTAAACCTTAAAACGGGAGGGGAAAAAATAGAGCAGGTGGAACAGTTTACGTATCTATGGAGTGTTTTTGACCAACACGGTCAAAGTAGTAGGGACGCAAGGAGAAGAATTACGCGGGGCAAGGAGGCTTTCTCATAGTACGGGATCTGGTGTGAACCGCGTATTTACACTTGTAAGATTTGCTCACGTTCAACGAGGACACCTAGCAGAGTACAAAAGAGGTAAGTTCCAAATTATCAGTTGTCTTTCCCCCTGTGGGCGAGGAGGAATGAAAAATTTTCGAATCGGACATATTTTTTTGCGTCTTCAACTTGGCCGAGTAGTCAATTGGGATGCCAAGACCCCGCTTTGACCATATTAAGACGATAATGGTGGGCCGGGTCCGGAAAACGGGCCCGAAAATAACTCTACCGGCCCCTATGCCCGCTCCGAACCATAACTATATAGCATCCCTGGGGAAATTAATTCAAAAGCTTATTATATCTGCTTTAGAAGAAGAATATAAGAGCATATGACTAATATTCTTTGTCTAAGCGTTATTGGATACCTAGTAGACACCACGAAGACATGATAATTGACACTGAATATATTTACGGCATCCTAGACACCATCCAGGTAGAAATCTAATTTTGAAACCGCTCCAGGTAAGTTGGGATTATCAAAGATTATATTTTTATCCTTCATCGGCTTAAACTCCCATGATCCTCCTTTGATCTCAATCTGATGAAAAATTTTGGGATAAACTAAAGTTCGTGGTAGACACCGCGGCACGTACATTTTTCTGTCCTTTTCAAAACAATGTAAAGCAATCCTGATATGAGGCTATTTCATTTTGGGCTCTATTTTTCTCGGAAAGGACAGACAGATTTACGTGCACAACCACTGTCTACCATGGACTAAAATGTTTACGGAAGTAATTATAAGATTTCCGTCCGAAATTACGGAATATATAATACAAGACCCTTGAGTCTGAAAGAACATGAATGCAGCTGCCTCCCGGGAAACACCAAGTCTCATTCTTTCCATTTTTGGAAAGTTTTGCCCGACATTTTTCAATGCTCTTTTGGTTCTATACGGCCAGGCTAAGCCAAAAGAATGTAAATTTTGTTTCCATTGGTTTGAAATTCACCCTCGACAAATGGTATTTGTAACCTGCAAACCCTGTCCAGCGTATATCGTATATTTTGTTTCTTTCCTTGACTCCGTAAGGGTTCTGATCCCTCTGCTGGGTACTAATTTTTGCAGGCCCCTTTCAATAGAATCATTCAAATGTATGAACATAGGGGATGAAGTTGGATCCTACCGTGATGAGGAATCAAACCCATGCGAAATCTCCTAATTTGAATAATACTTCACACTGCGCCAAAGGTTGTTGCTAAACCCCCTCTCGCCTCTCTGACCTCCTCAATTTCTCTGAAAATAAACTACCCTAACCCATTAACGCACCACCGGACGTAAACGGACACTCGAAAATAAAATTGGCTTATTCAGCTCAGAGGAGGATGAAAATGAATTACTAAGGGTAAAATTGTCTGCTCTTTCCGAATTGGACATTAGTTTGGGGTGTGAACCCTTCCTAAGAGGTAAAAAACGGATCCAAAGCGGGACAAATGACGGAAACCCGATCCAAAAATCGAGGTAATTGTTATGAATATAGGTGTAAAGTGTGAAATGTAAAAGGGGCAGGAAAAATGTTCGTAACTCGTAAGTGATGCGTTTTTCGGAAAAATTGTATGAAACCAACAGCCCATTGAAATGGCCAAGGTATCAATCAACGTGAATGTCCCAAGATTTTTTGGTCAAAATTTGGGATTTTTTGGGTTTGGCCATTTTTTTAGAATGGAAAATTTTGTCCAAAAATCAGATTCCTTGAACCTTTCTAAGGACTTTTAGTTGTATACAATGTTGCCAAAATATCTGTCACTTCTGAGTGACGGACGCATTTCCTGCCCCCAATGCGTCCAGTTCTACCCTCATTTACACCCCTGAGGAGCTGCGCACGCCACTGATCCAACTGAACTCCTTTGAAATTATACTCCTGAAATTATGATAAATTTTGGCAAACACTCCGGGTATTTGGATCGGTTTTTGCCTCATGTGTCCGTGCTTTTTTGATGTTCACAGTGTTTCAGTTATTTGTGACGTTTCCGGTATTCCGGGCCCCTTGTCTATGGCGCCCCCTCTCGGATATGCATTAATCATGTTCATCGGCAAAGTTGTGCATGAGCGCCATGATCTCAGAATAGTTTTCGTACCTCGCTTAATTTCAGGACCAAGTTTAAAACCACTTCAGATGGGTCGGTTGTGCTACTTTCTTTACATTTTCAGCCGGTCTTAACGGACTTAGGTCATTCTGAATCGTCTTAAACTGATCAAAAGGGGTTCTTGGCATCCCCATTGACTATTCAGCCAAGTTTAAGACGAAAAAAAAATGTCCAATTCGCAAAGTTTTCATCCCCCGGGGGAAAGACAACGAAATGCCCTGTGAGGATCATATTTCCCATTGGTTATCGGCAAGGTACTCATTGAATGTGTACACTTTTTGTGAGTGTAAATATGGTGGTCACAGCATACCACCAGCTCCCGTAATATCACGGAGGAAGGAGTTGATGACGGGGACGTTGAGTAGGGAAGTAAAGAAAAGACTCGTCAAAACTTTGATATGGAGCGTAGGTATGTACGGCGCGGAAACGTGGTCGCTGAAGCAGGAGGATAGACGTAGATTGGAGGCTTTTGAAGTGTGAATGCGGAGAAGAATGGAGAAGGTGAAATGGACCGAAAGGAACTGGCCCCCCCTACCCTGATGTGTGAATTTCACAGGCCGCATAGGGCTTAGTACTGGGTGAACTCCACCATCACCTGCCAAACTGACCTTCGGGTTGATTACTCTTTTTATGTTTTTTTTATGCCAACATTGATTTTTTACATGCGTAAAATATTAGATAAAGCGTTCTTTCATTCGATCAGAGGCGAATTATTTATTTACTTAGAAGTAAAGCTTTCATCGCTTCATTGCCAGCCGTCTTACTGAATAGAATGTGTAGAGATATGCGGTTCCTATCTTGCCAATATTTGTTTTTTAACATACGATTTTTGTGCAAAATTGAGTACACGGTGCTGTATTGGGGAATTCTTGTGGCCTCCCTACTATTTCCCGAGCTTTGATTTGCCCATTACTCAAAACCATTTCGTGTGTTTTGTCAATCTTTTTGGAGAAAGTAACTTCCACGGGACGTCCCGAACGATAGCTCTTATTTGTGGAATTATGGCCACGTTTCAACTCACATGCGACACTAAGGTAAACAATCGCAAACACGCAAGAACGGATGTGCCATGAAATCCATCATCCAGCTCGGCTCTGATCTCTTTCGGCGCTCTGCCTTTCAAATATAAAAGTGTTTAATCAATCCACGAATGTCTTTTTATTCCTTTTGTATAAATAAACAATAGTCCGTTGCTGTTTTTTGCACCCGGAATGCTGCTTAAGCCCCCTCGCCACGGCCCGCTTCCACCTAGCCGTGGTGACGTCCTAACAGCACGGATTTGAGACGGCGGGGTAACAAGAATAGTACGGGAGCTGGTGGTATGCTGTGAACCTGATATTTACACCTGTAAGACTTGCTCACGTTTAACGAGGATACCTAGCAGAGTACAAAAGAGGCGAGTCTTACACGTTACCCCTTGTCTTTCCCCCCGGGGGGGGATGAAAAATTTGCGAATCGGACATATTTTTTTTGTCTTAAACTTAGCCAAACGATCAATTGGGATGCCAAGACCCCGTTTTTGACCATTTTAAGACGATTTTGGTGCGCCGATTCCGGAAACCGGGCCCGCAAAGTCGCAAAATAACTCCACGGGTCCCATGTTCGCTCTGAACCAAAACTGTATAGCATCCCTGGGGAAATTAATTCAAAAGCTTATTATATCTGCTTTAGAAGAAGAAGAATATAAGAGCATATGACTAATATTCTTTGTCTAAGCGTTATTGAATACCTAGTAGACACCACGAAGACATGATAATTAACACGGAATATTAAATCCATAGTTTCAGCCTCAACTTTGTGGAAGTTCATTTTAATAAATGACAAAGAAAAACTTTGTTTCAATCCACCACTTTATTTCAGGTACGACTAGTTTCGACGCTACGGCGTCATCCTCAGGTACGTGAGGATGACGCCGTAGCGTCGAAACTAGTCGTACCTGAAACAAAGTGGTGGGTTGAAACCAAGTTTTTCTTTGTCATTTATTAACATGGAATATATTTACAACATCCTAGACACCGTCCAGGTAGAAATCTAATTTTGAAACAATCAATTTGCTCCAGGTAAGTTGGGATTATGAAAGATTATATTATTTCCCAGCACCTGGAAGTCCACTCTATTATTTCCTTTTCAAGTATCGTTATCGGCTTATACTCCCATGCGTTCTTTGATCCCAGTCTGATGGAAATTTGAGATGAATTAAAGTGCGTCTAAGACACCGCAGCGAGAACATTTTTCTGTCCTTTTCAAAACAAAGTAAAACAATCCTGATATGAGGATTTTTCATTTTGGGCTCTATTTTTCTCGGAAAGGAAAGACAAATTTACGTGCCCAACCACTGTCTACCACGGACGAAATTTTTTCCGAAAGTAATTATCAGATTTCCGTCCGGAATCACGGAATATAAAATACATTCAATACATGGTACAAAACCCTTGAGTCTGAAAGAACATGTATGTAGCTGCCTCCCGGGAAACACCAAGTCTCATTCTTTCAATGTTTTGGAAAGGTTTGCCCGAAATTTTTCAATGCTCTTTTGGTTCTATACGGCCAGGCTAAGCCAAAAGAATGTAAATTTTACTTCCATTGATTCTCTGTTAACCCGAAATGAAGTCACGATTCTTCTCTGATATCAATAAGATGTGCCATCCTAATATTTTCAGGGCAAAAATC
This sequence comes from Hetaerina titia, assembly GCA_037158775.1. Classification (NCBI taxonomy): domain Eukaryota; kingdom Metazoa; phylum Arthropoda; class Insecta; order Odonata; family Calopterygidae; genus Hetaerina; species Hetaerina titia. Next base: position 60,398,078 of record CM073769.1, on the reverse strand, counting down.
TAGCAACCCCTGGACCCCCGAAAGTTCCCTGTATTTTGGCGACTTTTTCGAGTACGGTTTTGGTGGCTTTTGGTGTTTCTTAGCGTATTTTAGCACTTTTGAGTGTTCATGGGCCCGCTGTGGCACTCTAAGCCTGGCCTGTTAGCGACCCGGGGTTCAACAGGATTTTATAATATTGTCGGCCCCAACGGTTTTCGCCACCGAGATCAAGTTTCTGCCGGAGCTTTATCACCCGGTAGTCACCAGGTGATAAAGCTCCGGCGGGTATTTGTTGGGTTTTTGCTGGATTTACGAGTTTTCTAGTGATCTATAGGCACGACCATGTGAAAAGGCATTAGGGTACCTCATAATCTCGCACCACCAAAAAATGACAGTTTCGTATTTGGGTTCAAAGTCCTCAAACATGCATTCCTAACCCATCCGGAGGGCCTGAAGGACGTCTGGTTTGGCGTCCGTGCTACTTGTGGCCCCTTTTTGGTATTTCTGGGGATGAAACAAGGTTCCCGAGGTCCACAAGGACTTGCTAGGGACCTCAAAACTCTCAAGGCCTTAAAAACTATTTCTCCGCATTCCTGGGGTCTCAGAGCCAGACTTCCAATAGTAAATTTGTAAAAAGAGAATAAATGACAGTGAAATCCACGTTTTGCTTTACCGCCTTTTCCAGACCAAAAAATTCTGTTTCCAGACTCCTTTCAGTTCAGTTTACAGTTTTTTAGCGTTTCTACTGTTTTTATAAAAATTTTCCCTTTTCCAGGGTTCTCCTAAAGGATTAACAGTGTTTCTTGGGGCTTTCCTGGGACCCTTCGAGTTCCCTTCGAGACCATTCTAGTGTTTTTCTAAGAATCTGTGTTTATTGGTATTTCTTTTGAGAATTTTTAGAGGTTTTTGGTGCTTTTTCTGAGAATCTTGGTGTCTCTTGGGGTTTTTCTACGAAGCTTAGTGTTTTTATAAGAATGTTGGCGTATCTTGGCAGGGTTCTTAAGAATTCAATGACGTTTTGCCTAGCGATTTTGGCGTTTTTTAGGAGTCTCGATGTTCTTTGCCGTTTTTCCTAAGAATCTGAGGGTTTTTTGGTATTCTCTCTAAGAATCCCCCAACCGCCCGTTTCCCAGTCATTTTTATTGTATAAAAGCACTTGGAGATAAAAGCATATTTCTGGGTCCAAATTCAGTTTTTTTTGTTTTCAGGTAAAATCCTTCCAAGTTCTATGAAATTCCAGAATTTCTGAAAGATTCCATGATTTGACCTCTGAACAACCAGCCTTTTCAGTTTTAAGCCACTCAGAGCATGCCCCAAAAGACCCGTCCCCTTACAATAGAATCATTCAAATGTATGAACATCGGGGAAGAAGTTGGATCCTACTGTGATGAAAAATCAAAACCATGCGAAATCTCCTAATTTGAATAATACTTCACACTGCGCCAAAGGTTGTTGCTAAACCCCCTCTCGCCTCTCTGACCTCCTCAATTTCTCTGAAAATAAACTACCCTAACCCATTGACGCACTACCGGACGTAAACGGACACTCGAAAATAAAATTGGCTTATTCAGCTCAGAGGAGGATGAAAATGAATTACTAAGGGTAAAATTGTCTGCTCTTTTCGAATTGGACATTAGTTTTCAGGTGTGAACCCTTCCTAAGAGGTAAAAAACGGATCGTAAGCGGGACAAATGACGGAAAACCCGATCCAATAATCGAAGTAATTATCATGAATATGAGTGTATTCCATATGTTCAGTGCAATCAGTAGGGATCACGACCACCCAGGAATGTAAAAGGGGCAGGAAAAATGTTTGTTACTCGTAAGGGATGGGGTTTTCGGAAAAATTGTATGAAACAAACACACCCTAGAAATTGCCAAGGAATATGTTGCAAGATTTTTTGGTCACAATTTGGGATTTTTTGGGTTTGGCCATTTTTTTAGAACGGAAAATTTGGTCCAAAAAATCTGATTTCTTGGACTTTTCTAAGGACTTTGAGTTGTATACAATGTTACCAAAATATCTATCACTTCTGAGTGACGGACGATTTTCCTACCCCCACTGTGTCCAGTTCTACCCTCATTTACACCCCTGAGCGGCTGAACACGCCACTGGCCCACTGAAAATATAAAATAGTTATATTATGATAAATTTTGGCAAACACTCCGGGTATTTGGATCGGTTTTTGCCTCATGTGTCCGTGTTTTTTTGATGTTCACAGTTTTTCAGTTATTTGTGACGTTTTCCGGCATTCCGGGCCCCTTGTCTATGGCGCCCCCTCTCGAACATGCATTCATCATCTTCAACGGTAAAGTTCTGCATGAGCGCCATGATCTCAGAATGGTTTTCGTACCTCGCTTAATTACAGGACCAAGTTTAAAACCACTTTAGATGGGGTCGGCTGTGCTACTTTTTTTACATTTTGAGCCCGTCTCAACGGGCCTTGGTCATTCTGAATCGTTTTAAACTGGTCAAAAGGGATTCTTGGCATCCTCATAGACTGTTCGGACAAGTTTAAGACGTAAAAAATGTCCGATTCGCAATTTTTTTGCAACTTTGTGGGCTCTGTTTCCGGAATCGGCGCACCAAAATCGTCTTAAAATGGTCAAAACGGGGTCTTGGCATCCCAATTGATCGTTTGGCTAGGTTTAAGACGAAAAAAAACATGTCCGATTCGCAAAGTTTTCATCCCCCCATCGGGGGAAAGACAACAAAATACACTATGAGGATCATATTTCCCGGTTATTGGCAAGGTACTCGTTAAATGTGTACATTTTTTTTAGTGTAAATATGGTGGTCACAACATACGACCAGCTCCCCTACTATAAGTAATGGCTGGAAACAAGGACATGTAACATCCCCCTCTCTCCAAAAGTCTTTCGTAATTTGAGGTGAGCTCTACCATGGCTCATCAAATTTAACCTTCTAGATGAAAATACGCGTATTTATATCGCCATTCGACTCACTTTATGACTTCCATGCCCCTCCACTCTACCCCTCCTCTCCCTCCTCACTCATCATCCCTTCGCTGGTACCACACAGCCTTTTACCCCTCCCTCTGCTCGGCGCTATTCTCCTGGAAGGGGTGACTCCTCACCTCTCCTGAGTCACGGCCAATCGGCACACCACCTTACCACGTGGTCCTTCAGTCGTGGATGTAGCGTCGACGGGAACGGTCAGAGACACCGGATTACGACGCGAGACCAACTCTTGCATGCCCTTGATTACCGGCTGACCAGGAATACCTAGTGTAATATTCTATCTTTACGGAAATGAGGACATTGAAGGAAGACCCTCAGCATCACGGTTTAAACCAAGAAAGAAAGCCAGAAATCTACCGTGTGAGTGACAAATGTTCTCCTATATTTCAGGGTTGCCAAAATTTGTCGTCTATTTCTTTCAACTGTTGATCTCTTGCATTATTATTGATTTGGTTCTTTCGCCCGCCGCAGTGAAAAACTACGATTTGGTTTACAGATTACCGTACCATAGTTGATTTAATTGCAAAAGAATTTACGAAACAATGTAACGAATGTCACCAGTCAAATAGAAGGTGTGTAATTTTGTGATGGATCTATGGGCAGAATTGAGGCGTACTTATTCGAAAAAGAAGTCTGCTGTGGGAGGTTGCCTAAACTTTCGTTGGGTTACGATGGTTTCTTTAGACATGGGAAATGTTGAAGTTATGGATAGGATTGATTTGCGTCCACAGGTGGGAGGATAAGAGTATGGAGCTTTCGTTAGCATGTTTCAATAGTCGGCACGATTCTTTTTATTTGATGTATTTATGCTATGTCATCATGTCACTAAGCATATTATGCAAAGTTCTATTGGTTTCAATAAATAAGTGGTTTACGTTTATAAGTTGATTCTCTGAAATTTACCAAGTAGTTTGAAGCACACATTATCGGACGTACTTTATACATCCTATAGCAGATCGTGCAATTAATTGTAGAAATAGTAGCTTTTGCGTAAAGGAAATGTTGTTTTTAGGTTTAATCTTAGTGAAATATTTACCGTGAAAAAAATTTTTCTGACAAGGCAGTACAATATTTTATTTCAAAATCTTAGGTCGTGCGAAATATGGCAGCAGAATTCCTCGTAGTTGGTAGATTTTTTAGTGATTTAAGTTGCTATTGTTTTTGTTTTGAATACCCTAGTTCGATTAACAATTATTTGGATAGGCAGGAATTTTTTCCTTCTTCGTTCCATAATTGTCCAGTTTTAAGATTTTCAGCGATTCATCGACAATTTAGCATGGTAGTCGTCTTACTAAAGTCAATCGGCGAGTGTAATGAGTGTGCGTCTTTCACTTTGCTATGACATCTCACAATGTAACAGCTGACTCGATGCAATTCAAGAGCGCCGTCACCGGTAAGCGTCTGTGTTGACAACCTATTTCGCTTTTTTTCTAATAGGTAGATGTATGTCCTGATTTCTGAATGTGTCTTTTCATTAAATGTAAATATTCCAGTCTGCTAATAATTAAGAAAAAATTTATTTGAAAAATATTGGGGACGGGAACTAAAGAATTTAGTTCATTCTAACTATTCGAAATACGTGATTTAGTTGGGAGACGAGGTTAATATACTTTAGCGTGTACGAACTTTTATGGACATTTCGCCTCTTGTTTCTTCTATCGTATTAAATGCTCATAATTTTAACTACGCCACAATTACTTCCAAGGAAAAATGTTCAGCTGAAATCTTGAGGCGTGGATACGAGTATCGTATGTCAATCAGTGCTCTGCCATCTCGTTTCTGGACCTGTGCTTTTTTGGGCGCAAATATTTTGGGGGAGGCAGTTGGCGATGTCTTATTGTTTTGAATTATCCTATTTCTGTGTTTTAATGGCGAAAATGCCCTGTTTTTATTTGAATTCCCCGAGGAACCAGTGGGATGTGGAATTGACTTGAGGATGTCTCTTGAGAACGAAATACTCGTACAATTGACGAGTGGGAAAGACCACACTGAACACGGCTTCCCCGACACTGTGAAACAAGGCCAGCTATTACGTAACGATAAAGCCTACAGACGCGTATTTACCGCTATTGGAACGTCCGTCAAACGCGTAATGCATGGCTGTTTGTGATCCTATTATTGCGCGGCTACATTTCTTCTCAAAAACTTTAGTAAATTTCTTCATAAACCTCATTAAATTCCCTGTGGAGCACACCTCGGCTTTCCGCTCTTCGTTTGTTCACTGTAGTGGACAATTTTCAGTATGTTGTTATCTCCGTTGACCTCCATTCTTGATTGAACTAATTTTGTATGGACAAATATTTCGTGTTCTCTCTATCATGAGACATTAAATATGCTGAAATTGGAACCATTATTTCTTCAGTCCTATTATTTTATGTCACGGCTTCCCCGTCCCCATGTCTTTCTACTGTCATTAATTCATCATACAATCCAATCAATTGCTAATTCATTTGTACTTAGTGGCTTCAAGTCCTTATATCAATTTAATGGGTCGCAGTAGTCCAGGGGTAGAGCATTGTACTACTGACTGATGGGCCCGGGTTTGATTCCCGGGCAAGGCATTCTGGGCACCTGGGGCTCCACCTAAGATATGTGATTTTTCGGGTACCAGGCAGGGACCCTGCGAAACCGGCACAGGGAAAGGAACTGGCCCCTCCTACCCCGATGTGTGAATATTCAGACGGCGTCGGGCTAAGTACTGGGTGAACTCTATCATCACCTACTAAACCTTTGGGTTGATTAGTGTGTTTATGGTTTTTTACATCAATTTAATTTGGTCTTCACAATCATCCCTTATAAGTTTCTTTCCGTGAATCATTTCAGTATTTCATGACCACCACGGTTGATCCAATCTATTCATTTCTGCTTTACCTTTGTGATTTTAACAACATTTTTTCCTATTATACTCTAAAAAGAGACGTTGATATGGTGGAATATCATGATTAATTAAAATTGGCAATTTTCTACCAGAAGATGATGTAGTTACATCGAAACCGTTCGTGTTAAAAAAATGTATTTTGTGGAAATTCGCCAATTTTAATTAATAAACAATTGAACTATTTTCACTTGATTATCGTCAGGTCTCTCTATCGTTAACCATTGAAATGTTTGTCTTTCTTGAGTCACTTCTTTTCCGACCGTGATTCCCATAAGCTGCATTTTCATAAACTACAGACAAAAATATTCACATGGTACTGTTTTCTTAAGGGGCCACGGTAGCCCAGGATTAGAAAGCGCTGGACTATTGACCGGAGGGTTCGATTCCCGGGGAAGCCTCTCCGGCCGCCTGCAGCTCCACTCAAACTTTTATTTTTCGGGAACCATATCTTCTCGGAAAAGCATAATTGGAACAGGGAAAGGAAGGGCACTTTTTAGGACACGATTTCTCCAGGCACTGATTTAGTCTCTTCGCCTTTAAATTCTTCTTCGCATTTTTGCCCAATATCTCCTCCGACAATTTTTGCATTTCAACTTCAGCTGAATGCCCCAAGAATGAATTGCTTTAATATTTGTGATGGGGATCAGGATGGTGCGGAGGCTAACGTATACAGGCTTCCCATCGCGGGTTCAAATCCTGGGGACAACAAATAATTTTCAGTGGTATCCCGATCCCTACTTGGGGTGCTTTGTGGAGAGCACTTTGAGTGAGAACGACGTCCGTCGGTCCGTCCATGGGACGTTAAACTGGGGACCCCTTGGCGCCTTTCGACAAGAGTAGGCAAATGCCGACGCTGGGTTTCTCTCCACCCTTCCTTGGCTGTCGGTCGCCTCCCCAATAAAACCGAAACCCTAAATGTGATTCTCAACGACTGGCCTCCTGTTCCCGTAAACAGGTCGTAGTATGTCGGTAAAATCGCTTTCACCATCACGGTGATCGGCCGTAGTGCTGGAATACCTTAATAATACGTCGCCGGCTTAAGATACCGATTTATCGAATTCAATTAACGAATAATAAGTTCATTTATTGATTGAATTCGTAAATAAATCAACGAATGGATTGAATACGTCCATTTGTTTTGAGACTGTCTTCTGTGCTAGAGTAAATTACAGTTTTCATTTGTAAAAAATCAAAACTGACGTATTTATTCTCATGTTTCCTTGTTCCTAGTTTCTATTTTATGTATGATACTCGCCTAAGTTACGTAAGCGGTAAACCTCAAGTTAAATTTCTGAAAGTGAGTTCAATGTTTCCGCAATATAATCTAATGTTCACCTGAAAAGGTTACAGAGACACTTTCAAAACTGAATAAGATTTGTTTCAAATGTTTTGTCATTGGCTTTCCTTGCAGGCAGGTAACGTGCAATATTCATTCTCCAAAACTTCACGGACATACATCGGGTATGCAGTTCCCAGAAGGCGAGGCAGCTCCCGATTACCAGCGGACGTGCCCTCGGCGTGGGTTACGCCGACGGGGGCCCTTTGGTCTCCTCACCGGAAGGTTCGAACAAAATTGACTCCCGTTTCCTTATTTAACTTCTATCACATCGTGACATTTTTAAATGTGACTTAAAAATCCATTTTCCTCACCCTCACATTAACAATTACACAGCACTCTACATGTAATAATAAAAAATGTTGAAATGTATTAGTTTGAAAACATGTATTTCCTTAGTAGTTACGTAGTGTGGAAGAAATTACTCTGTTGTGATTATTTTGAGCACTGCCGTTAGTATATTTTTCGCTTTCTTGTTTTCGTTTTATGGTTAATAGAATTTTTGACGAAATACTGTTGCGGAAATATTTCCGAAGGCATTAATTTATAATAGCTCCGAATGAACCCATAAAAATTCCTTCCTTGTTTTCTAAACACTAAATAGATCAACATGGATGTCATTGATTCCCAAATCCTCATTTTATTTCATTCCCCTCAATGGGGTTTCTATCTCACGAACAAGTATGCTTGGACCAAAGTCATCGTCAACTAGATGGTCTAATATCTCTACTGTACAGATTCTCCATGCGTACTCACCATCCACCTTGTATATTTCCTGGATCTATAACACAGGCCTACAAAAAAAATTTTTTTTTTTTGGTGCCGGGAATCTTTGTGATGATTTTAACTATATTTGTAGAGCTGAATCCAAATATGAAATCCGTTTTTATTTAACAGCTCTACTTTTATAGGTATGGCACATCTTACGATTAGTTGTTTTAATATTTGATATATTCCGGAAAATAATTTTCAAAGTTAAATAAATCTATAAGTATACTAATTTATAACCACTCTGCGGCGTTCCTTCTATTTTCAATAAACTGTCAATAAGTTTTATGTATATTTCTATATTGTAGGCCAATGAAATAATTATTAATATATTATTCCCATATCATCATGTAGAAGATTTTTTTACGTAAGTAACAACATATCTATATCTTGAAAACTATAGCTGATAGGAAAAAACTAGTGTCATAATTGGATTCAGCACCCCAATTGTTCTTTAAATCAGCATAATAGCTCCGGCACCAAAACCACTGTTGGCCTGTGTAATTTTCCTATCGTACCTTTGGCACTCCGCACGAATTTTCACTTAATACTCCCTGTAGGTGCTTTCACTTTACCGTTGAGCACACCATTTTCACCCTTCCACAGTATAATAGTAACCGTATCCCTGCACTGCCTCTTCAACATTTCTTCCACCTTATTAGTTACCCGTCCCATTAGTTAATTATTTCTCTCTTTGTAGTTTCTTCTACCTAATTCTGCGTTTCCATCCCTCTACTTCGTTTTCTCGTCTATATACCTAATCACCTTGTCTCTTACGTATGGGTTGCTGCTTTCTTTACAATAAAATGTTCTTGTAATTTCGTTGGCGGCTTTCGATTTCCCTTTTCGGAGACACTCCCCATCTTCCTGCTAATATACCCATGGCTTCACTCATAACTTCTTCGATTTTCGTATTACTCCTACCTTCTCTTCCGTGCAAATTCTTCTGCATATCATTTGCTCAATTCTCTTCCCTGACGATTCTCTTGAATCTGAATTCAAACTTCATTTGCACAAAATTGTGATATCAATCTGCATGGGCCCTCAGGAAACTGGGAATCAATTAAGTTTTTCTTAAACGTTGCCTATCAATACTATAGTTTGATATATCTGTGTCCCCACATGTTAGCTACAGGTACCAACGTCTGTTTTGGCATGAAAACTAATGGAGAGAGCCGAATGGTCGCTGTATTGACGTACGGAGTAAGTCAGTACGCCTCGAACTGCAGTGGTTGGAAGTTCGCTTATCGTTTGTTTACAATAGCAATTCAAAATTAACAATGAAACTGAGTTCCCGCCAAATTTAAAGTTCGTTCCTTGATAAGGCTTTTACTGGTATAAAAACTTCAAAACTGCTGAAATTCATCGGAAAATAATTGCACTGTGATGAGTGACAAGAGTTGGGCATCAGTGTCATCGTTCGTTAAGAGTGAATCGGAATCTCAATGATGGCTTGTGGTGAACAATGAACTGCACCTGGAAATTGATAGAAAACTTTGTGCAAATCGTTTTGCGGTAACTAAAACTTTGCGGTACTATCTTTAGAAAGTTTTCCACAGATGACTAGAACTGTGTTGCATGGAAACACGGCAGATAAGTTAGGTTACTATTTATCTTGTGTAACGGAGGTCTGGACAGACCATTTGGCGGGAACTTCAGTTGCTTTGTTAATTTTGGCATGCTATTGCAAACAAACGACAAGCGGCACGACCTTCCAACCACTGCAGTTAGAGGCGTACCGACCTACTGTGTTCGTCAATACAACTCGGCTACCTCCACTAGTTCTCACGTTACTCGAAAACGGAGGTTACTCTTGTATTAACGCTACAGAACAGTGTTGAATGTCGCACGAAGCTTAAGTGGTTCTCAGGATTGCCATCGCTGATTGGCAGCTTTCAAGGGGTCCTTTGCTTGAAATTCTTGCTAACTAGGAAATGTAACACGGCATAAATTACTTTTTTCTGCGCTGGAAAGTAATTCGTACTTGTTTTTATACAAAGTTAAAAATCAGGTTGATATTAGCAATGCATTTGGAAGTAACAAAGAGGATTTAGATAATACGAAGCATACTCATTAAGTGAAGGCCGTTTGCTTATATTTAAATATTGGCGCTTCAGAAAACAGTTTTACTCCTGCAGCGCCATCTAATGATTCATTGAGAAGCTATAGCAGCATTTGTTTTGTTTCAGAAGTCGTTTGCTTGTCCGTGCATTCAAACAACAATGTCCGCGACAATCGTTGATCCTGTTAGCTGTGAAGTGCGTTTTGTCATACCATTCTGGTATGTATAAAGGGTTGTCGGCTGTTGAAATTAATAGTTTATGGACCTACAGTTATGAGTGAAGGAAAGGTTAGACAATGGTGACGTGATTTTAAAAATGTACGAACAAATGCCCATGACGAAGAGCGAAGTATTCTAACCGATGAATTTGTTTCGCTTGTGGAGCAAAACCTGCGATGTGATCGTCGACTGAGGATTAATGGTCTGGATGAAAAATTTCCTCAACTTAGACGTACTACTGTCTACAATATTGTCACGAAAAACCTCTGATACCACAAATTGTGTCAAGAAAGCTACTGAAAATGCACACCGACCACCAAAATTGGCAGAGAATGTCCAGTGGACGACTTTTGACCAACCACTGTAGAGTCCTGACCTTGCACCTAGGGACTACTTCCTCTTCCTGCACTTGAAACAATGGCTTAGTTGACAACGTTTCGAAACCGAAGAGGAACTCAAGAACGGCGTTGTCAATTGGTTTAACTCTCAGGCGGCGATCTTCTATGCAGAGGGGTTTAAGAAGCTGGTGCAGCAGTAGGAAAAATGCTTAAACTTAACGGCGATTGTGTCGAAAAGTGAAATAGGTTTGTAGCTAATTAAAAGGACCAATGAAATGTGTTTCTTGTGTATATATTTTTTCCTGTGACCAAAGGGCCTTTACTTTATGAGCATGCCTCGTATTTTGGTAACCATTTCAAGTCTCCGATTTTAAATAATCATAATAATCACTCGGTGTCACCTGATGAGATCACCCTAAATATCTTATGCATTTTCTTTTCTAGTGTGCGAAATTTGGCATAACATTTGTCAGAATAGCTTACGGGATAGAATGGTAAGACATTCAACAACAACGAAATGATGTTTATGCCAGGTTTCCCCGGTTAGTGTAACGGATAACAATAAAAATTGTGATCAATTGTTTGTTTTGCAAATTAAAAAAAATATATAGATTCGTTCCGTTTGTCTCATTGGTTCACCACATCGTAAGTAATTTAGTCTGGTGGAAGGGCAGCATAGGAGAGAGAGAGCAGAAATATGACTTTCAATTCAATGCGAAGGTATTAATTTTGAAAACAACGCAGAGGGGTTGTTAAGAGGTTTCAAGAAAACTATTACTGAATCAGTATTGTCAGTCAACTCACTAACATTTTTGCTTGGTCATCAAAGTAAACGTCTACGTTATCTTACTGATATCAATTATTTAGAAACTACCTAATTACGTGGGTGATCTGAATAGTTTCCGACCTCAGAAAATTTCAGAAAAAATGTCTTTTATCTTTGTTAGGTTGGTAACTTTCAGGACCAGCCTTTTATTTCACACCAACCTACAAATGAGTTTGGTGAAGCGTTTGATTACCTAGATTTCTTATCACTCTGCTCGTCGCCAGTACTTGGCCTACATTTCCGGATCTCCCCATGAAAAATCAGAAGTCCAGATTTTCTAGGAATACTTCGATAAAGTTCAAATTTAACTTAAAAGTGTTTAACAAAATAGATAAAGAAAGATCCAATTTATGTAACAGCAAAGCTATCAAACCCAATGTTTAAAGGGTGTATTTAGAGTTGACCTCTTGGTATATTTTGTATGAGTTAAATTCACATATTAAGGCAATAAAGAATAAGATCCTTTCCCAGTATCGACTAAAGTTTTCTAGAATATGATGTTACAGTAATGGTCACACCCATCTTCGTTGAAGCTGACGATTTCTAAGAGGCATCCCCTGGATTTTAACCCTGTGCCTTTGTTCTGGGAACTTTGAACTGTTCACTGTCATATTTGGCAAGTTTTGTGCACGATTCCTCTTAGATGGACTCTTATCGCTATTATCGTTCTACACCGGACGCATGAAGCCGACCGAACGCTAGTGCATCGATATGCTGGAGCCGGAATCGTAGTCGTTCCTGGTAAGCACCGGGGAGAAGGCCTTGGCAGGGGAGGGAGTGTCTTTGCCTCATGCACTAAGCTAAAGGGCTATTGTATTTGCGTGGTAATTAATTCTCTCCCTCTGCGCCTCGTGTATGCTATTCCCAATGAGTACGACATCCAGTCAACCATATGGCTTACGCAGTCGTGTGTGTGTTGTCCAGATGGATATTTTCCCTTCATGTGAATCCGGGGATCGGATGATAACAGGTGAGCGCTTCTCTCAGTAGTATGCTAACTCAGAACTATGTTAATCTATGCATATACCTCCACTATGTACCGCGTGCCTCTATTATGTTCACTCAGTACTATGTAAATGTTTTCATTGGATATTAATTACCATTTTTAAATTCATCTACAGGTCTTGTGGATGATAGGATTGAAGAAAAGCATGGATCATGACTTATCCAAGAATTAAATATGTAAAAAACTGGATGCCTTCGTTCGAAGATAAAAAAATACCCAGTGCAAAATCGAGGAATACAACAAAGAGGTAACTACGACGATTGTAGTGGATTTGTAGAATGAGAATGTAGCATGTATTAAAGCAAGTACTTCAAAGATATTTCAAAGTCAGTATTGCCTTAATGCCTTCTAACACCGTGTAAAAAAGTACAACTTCTTGATAAAGCTGTTTTATTCTTTTTGCTAAATAAAATTTTAAATTAATTTCACAGAATAATGGTATGGCATGGGTTCATGAGAAAGGTTTGTGATTAACTCTAGAATTAAGCAGCACATGTAAATAAGAGCGTCACATTTCTAATAATTTCTTTGTTTTTAAGTAATTTCAAATAGTTTATTTAGTGCTCTCAATTGTGGAATAATGTGATTCTAATTGTGTAATGCTCTCATGTGTGGAACAATGTGATTTGAGGATCGGGATGGTGCGGTAGCTAACCTTCGGACATTCCATTTACAGGGTCCAGGTGCAAATCCTGGAGACGGCAGATATTTCCGGATCCCTGCACGAGGTGCTCCGTGGAGAGCACTTTGAGCGAGTACGCAGTCCGTCGGATGGGTCGTTAAACTACGAATCCCGTGGCGCCTTTCGTTAAGAGTAGGCTAATGCCGGAGGTTCCTCCCCACCCTTCCTCCTTTCCCATCCATCCCTAATGGCGGAAATAACCTTAGCTGTCGGTCGCCTCCCATAAATCTACTAAAACTACTACTATAATGTAATTTTTTAATTTCAGTATTTTGTAGTAATTTGAATCCACATGATTGAACGCTAAACGATCACTTTTCCATTATAATTGTTTTTGACATTAAACATTAAGTACCGTATCATATATCTATCAAGGAGTAGTTCTGCTTTAGTAGTGTCTTTATCAAGTTCACCCTGCCAAAGCAATAAGTTCAAATAAATTTACGTTGAAGGCAATACTTATCATAAAGATGAATTAATTTGCCTGTATAATTAACCCCTAAGATATGCACCAATTCTTTAAGGAGGCTCTATCTTGTTTTTTTCTGATATATTGTTTTTTATGGATTAATACGTTTATTTTTATGCCCTAATTTCAAATGATTTCTTCTAGTCAGTTATAAACGCGTTTAGAATCATTTATTTTCAAGCGTTCTTAATTTTTTGCCCTATGTTTACGCGAAAAGAATGCATAATTTAGCCTCGGTAGTTTTAACTACTGCCAGATTTCTAACAACTTTCTCGTTCTCTATGAGGTTGAAGGTGTCGTCGGTGTGATAAAATTTGTTATCTCAGATGTAACGTGTCTCATATTAGTTGATTCGTTTTATCTCTAAAGAAGGAGGCGGATCATTGAAATTTACCTTCCTTTCGTTCATACATATTGAGTAAGTGGTATTAAAATGATCCACTCGAAAATTATCGATTTTTTCTCTTCTGCATCCTTTTTTTTCTTCTTTTTTTATCATCACTTCCTCCTCGAAATAAATGTAATGGATAAATAAAGATTTGTTACGTGTATTGCATCAATTTTTTCATCTCCATAGTGCGGAGAGACGGATATTAAAAGGTAGGTGTCCAAAGGCGTAAGTACACATAAATATTTTCATCATATCGACCTCCAATTGTGATAGTCAGGGCAAGATTTTAGCTGCAGGGGTAATTTTTTCCATCCAATTTTTTCGGTTGAATTGGCATCTTAATACCTCAGCTCTGCATTCCATTCTCGTTCTCATTTAAGGGTGCGTCTTAATGGCTTGAGTTTATATATGATTCTTGGTGTGCGTGAATACTATTTCATGAAGAGGATCTTATTGCAGAGTGGGATGTTGGGTTGTATTTTTTAAGGAGGAACAAGATAATTATTTGGTAATTGAATCCATCCAAAACCTACCTTAACCGGTAGTCTACCTAGGTTATCGTAACACACGTATAATGCGTGTTTAGTTCAAATCTGATAACCGACTGGATTAATTTTTTCTCCATCAGTTTGAGGAAAGATTCACTGTCTCTGGCGGTACATGTTTTTAATTGATTGCTCACCTTATCATATGGAAAATTTTCAAATAAGGACCATTATTAAGTTAATGGTTTAATGCTTGTGAAGTGCCCCCGTATTTTCTCTTTAAATATAACAAAATAAATTATCTACGGAGCAATACACAAAAGGCTCGATTATAGTGTCCTCTGCAGCAATACGTTATAATCATTTCATCCATCTTCATTCATATAAAGCATTTTTCATCACGCCTTGTCCGGACATAGGAATACTTGACTGGATTATCTTTCTTTTTAACGTGTGTAAATCGTACTTGTAGTCCTAACAGCAGAAAAATAGTATCCCTGAGCGTAGGTTTATCAGACTCGTACCCTAATTGCTCAGAAAAATTCCATGGTCTGAAAGGAGACTAGATTCTTGCCGCGATCTGATCATGCGAAGATGGTTTTCTCAGTCTTACTGCGTTTTCGACTTGTCTCTCAACTTTACTCCCGAAAAGGCTCTTTGGAAACCTTCCTTCAAACAACCACTCCTGAAGTTGTCCTATTTGAACGCCTTTATGCGATGTTTTTCATTCGATGTATGAAATCACAATTTTCTTGCCGAGTCTTCCCCTCCTGTTAAAATGAATCTTCAATTAACGGCTGATAAGACTTTAATTGGGGATTATGTAAAACTTTTGACTTATCGTCAGATCGTCATATGACTTGAACTTTTTTCGGTGTGGTTGATTATATAGTCTGCCTATTGTACGAGGCTTTAGATGATCCCTAACGGTCATTGTGTTCTGTATGCCGTGAAGTTTCTCGTTTGCCCTAAATTATTTCATTCCTTGGGCCTTCATACCTAATTTCAGCCTTCATATTCTCGACAAAGCTAATCCTTAATTGCTCCAATCTGCCCTCGTAATGTTCTGCTTTCTGTCATGACCTCAAACATCCCACTACCACTCAATACTTCCTCCACTTACTCCCGACTTTTCGAATTTTTATCCATTGGCAACTTCCTCTTTGCTCGGACAATATTTAAAAACTTCGTCTTCATTTCTTCGTCTTCAAAGTTCCATGTATCTCTGCAATCCACTTTAGTCTTCACTAAAAAACTTCAAGTGAAGTTCTTTCCTTGTTTTTGTGAAATGTCAAGTTTTTTGTCAGTTCTAAGAGTTTTTAACCAATGGAGCATTAAACGTTATCACCATTCCCTCCAATCTCCTCTATTGGTATCTCAAAGCACAACCATCATTTTTTTTATTATCCTCTACCCATCTCGAAATCCGTGATGAGCGGGAAGAGTCTGGTCATGTTCTGTTACACTTAAGATGCGTTCAATTGAAAAATGAGGTATGTCATGTGAGCATTGCTGTAATGCCACAACATTCCTCTTTCTAAACTCACCCCTAACACCAAGATATTTGTGTGGTCCTTCACTGATGATTCCCAGGACCACTTTCCGTGCATTGGAAATCAAACTTATCGATTAATTTCTTCCAGCGGATTTTTTTTCTTTTTACGGATGGGTTGTGATTAATTTAATAAAGTCTTCTGGCCAAATTCCTTTAAGATTATCGCATATTACGAGTACTATTTATTAAGTGGGTACACATACATTGTCTTTCACTTTTCTCTCCAAGTTATCTAGGAGGTAATTCTGATGATAGATCATCAATTTTAAATGTTTTCTTAGACTTCATTCTCCTTAACGCCTTTTGTGTCCTGATGTATATTTTTACTGGAACAAATAATTATCCTCTGCATCAGATGCGCTTTTCATTTCTAAGGTCATTGCCAAAAATGTCTTCCATGCCATATTATTACCCTTCTTGAACCTGTGTCAAATATTCCCTTGCATGACTTCCCTTCTGTAATTATTCCCTGTCATCTTCGAAATTATATCAATACCTTCTGGGTTAGTGATTTCACTTTCATTTAAATTTCCCCATATTTGCAATACGTTCCTCATATCGTTCCAGCCTCATTTACAATATCTTAGTAATTTCTCAAGTATTTTTATTAATCTACTCTCTATTCTCCATGCAAACGTTCATCCAGTCCCTTTTCCAGTCAGTCTCCAAGTAGTTCTCCTGTGATTTAAGGTGTCCAAATTGTGTTGGCATTCTAGCTTGCCTTTGTAGCCCTTTTTATCCAATTTTGTAAGATCCACCAGTCTTTGCCCAACCTTTTTCATTCCATACACGATATGTTCGATTGGAAAATGAGATAAATCATGTCGGTTGATGGTAAGAGTTCTGTGAAAAACTTCGTTTTCTATGCGTAGTTTTAAATGCATTGTAGTTCATTTTAGGGGACTTCTTCATTGGCTTCAAATCCCAATATATCTCAAATCACTGTAATAGATGAAGAGGTGAAATATCATGGAAGCTGGTATTTTGTACAAAAATGTCTTGAGCTGAATTCATACAATAAAATCCGATTTAGATCACCTCCTGACTTTATTACTAGAATGAAATTTCAAGGTTCAATACTTGTAATTGAAATAATTGTAATTTTCAGCATTTCTGTTTTTGTCTCAAGATAGTCTCTCTTGGAAACCACCGAAGGTAAACAAAAGGCAACGAGGATCAGAGTACCTGGAATTTTGCATGGCGCGGAGTCTTCAACATACTGTAGATTGGTCCAGAAGGGCTGAGGAAATAATTATAGGAATTTCTTAAGATCTAGTTGAATCGAATATTGTTTTTTCTGTGGCAAATTTGATGTTTTTTATACGTTCTGTATCCAAGCTGAATAAAGATCAAGGAACACGATATGAAATTCATTATTTGACGAATTTGCGAGTAAAATTTTATTTTGACGGTAAAGTTTTCACAACAAAATTGGAAGAAACAAAAAATGCGCAATCAAGCATGGAATAAATGGGGTTGGAGAAAACAATTGAAGATATATTGAATAGGCAGCGAGTGAAAATTTTCGGACGATTCGCTATATCGAGTGTCGTTTGTTTATTCTCCAGACAGTCATTTTTTTAAAAGTAAATTCCAGTACGCAGGGAATATTCGCGAATCCAGGAGGCTGCAAATATTTCAAAAGTGAAGGCGTGCGACATCTATCCGTAAAAATCCGTACTAATGCTTACAAAATTATTTTGGGCTCATTAATTTTTGCAAATTGTGTAATTAAGAACTCTATGGTGGCTTAGAAATGATGCGAAAGATCAGGAAAACATTTAAATTTGATTAGTTTTTTTTAATTGGACCAGAATTTTTTCCGGCCCCCGGGGCGGCCGGGCTGAAAAATATTTGGCATTTTGGAGAAAAATATTGAATGATTTATGTTTTTTAGATCTCTCACGACGCCCTGAATGCAATACAGAAGCCCCTGGAAAATATTTTCCGCAAATTGACAATCTGGAAAAAATTTTGCAAAAAAAAAATTTTCGCCGCCAAAAGGATTCGAAGTAAGACTAGTTATAACTTCTATTCCAGATCCCTCCTCTTATCCCCCCGGCTACCGGGTTACTTGAGAAAGAGTGCTTCAGAACTTGTCTAGATATTGCATAACTCTGGACTTTGTCATTTTTTAGGAAATTCTGGCGGATCGAGCCGAGAGGCCGAATCCGAGGGTCTAGGCCTTGCTGTCAGTGGAGTTCTCCTTTAAGAGAGGGACTCTCGGGACTTAGAATATTTCTGGCGAGACAGTCGACCCCATTATACGCAAGGGGGACTGGCTTGCATGCATGCATATTCGCTAGCGGGATAGGTAATCTGCTTCAACCCTACTTGATCTCAGCTACAACCCCTTAGGGTTTTAGCAGCGACGAGGGGCGGCCGAGACCACTTATATCGAGACTGCCCCATCAGACCATTCATATATATATATATGGAATATTATATTTCAGGGGTGTCACCCATTTAACAGAGAAGGCCATTTGAACAGCCAGAGGTTAGAATGTTACTGCCAGGGCCATTTGCTCATTTCCAGGGCCGGCAAATTAAGAACAGACGGTAAATAAACGTTCGGGATGAGTGACAATGACCAGGGCCCGCGGAATGGATACGTAAGCCCTACAAAAGATCAGGGGCGGATGCATTGATTAAATGGCATCTGGGAGATAGGGGCAAACCAAAGGACAGGAGATAATCGCCAGTAACCAGGGCCGACTAAATTATAATACAATTATTCAATGTTCATTAATCAATACGGATTCAAGCCATTAATTGAATCTGCGGAGACCAGGGCCGACAAATTGAGAACTCTTGTGGAAAGCAAAGGTTTAATGGTGAACACTTGTCAGGGCCGGCTGAATGGAAATATGGACGATTTAATGGTCAAGTATTGATTTCATTTAACTGGCTCAACATTGTTGCCTCAAATTGGTTACAAATAATTGATAAATATTTAAATTTAGGACTTGAAATTACCCATGTTTTAATCCATTTTATGTTAAGCAGATTTTTTGGGATTTATATATTTGACAAACCTGATTTTAAAAACTTAATTGCAAATTTTCAGTTTGGTTACATTTACTCGCTGTATTGCACGAAACGAGTCTGAAAAAGGGAGGAATAAAATTGTAACATTTCATCACCTCACATTGACGAACTCTTCATTTGCACTTTTACTCGCAAATTTACGCCACCTGGGATTCTCAGTAATAAATATCAGGACATTTATTTCAGGCTCTTTATTTGTACATATAATCCAACAAACTTATTTACAAATTCTTTACCTACATCATACCAGTGCAATTTTCATTGCCAACAAATTGCACTCTGCATCAAACATATCTTGCTGTATCTTTTGACACTCGTGGAATACTGCTTCAGTGGTTTACAGATTAAACATCGGGCCGCCACTTTGGAAGCGCTCTCCTGGCAGGAATCATCCTAGAAATTAAAAGTAAGAACGTCTTCACTTGGCGGAACGAGTGAAGTTTAACATTCTTATGTTGGGCTGAATACATCTCCCAAAAATTCAATCCGCATCCCTAGTGCCTTAGTGCTGGAACAAGTAAAATAACCAAAATTAGTCATGAATTACATATTTATTTTAGAAAATTTCCATCGTCCTAGAGAACAGTTACTAGCTACACGTCTAATTCATTATACTTAGTAGGAAATCATAATAAAGAGTGAAGTCTGCTACCGATCAAATTCATAGTGACTGCTTTACGAATTCCATAAACCATTTGAATGAAATTATCACTTAACAAAACTGTTAACCACTTATAAACGGTTAAACTGTTCTTCATTAACAATAAAGTTTATTTATTTATTTTTTTATGGCCATTTGACCTTTACATCGGTCAACAGCATCAACACAACGGTAACAACAATACAAAACACTTTAGCCCCATAAAAAAGCCTGCCACGGCGGGAATCGAACCCGCGACTTTGGAGTGGTAGATAAGGGCGTTACCCCGCCGCCACCGGGGTAGGTTAATGCAAGAAGTCAGTTGGAGAAAACTGTTGAAAAAGGTTCGGAGAAAAAAGAAAATTTTCAACTGTTTTCAGAACTGAACATGGTCAAATTTCGCAGGAATTAGGCTGAAAGTGAAAAGCACTAACGGTGTTTTGCCCAAGTGATAAAAAACGTTCATTTAGAGTATTTCACTGCAAAACGTCGCAATGATTCAAAGTCATTGATGTCTATAATGGCACTAGAAAATGAATATACTCAAAAATTCTAATAAAAATGTCTTTAGATCACAAATTACTACACCACCGAAATAATTACCTTTTGCCTAAACGATTACTCTTCCGTTCCCCGGCTGACTTTAGCGTAATCCTGTATCTGGACTAAATAATATAACCAACAAACATCTCCAATACCGGTACTGAAAATCAATATTTAATACGAGAAACAATGATAATCTTTCACATGGCTTGGAATGTTTCTGCCACACTTATTAAAGAAATATCAAAATAATAACATTCTATTCAACTATTGAAATGAAGTCCACTAATAAAATACAATGCTTAAGAAATCCTAAAGCATTTTTCGGCTAATAATTAGTAATTGAAAGGAATATTATTGAAAGAGCCCCAAGTTTCCGTAGTAAAGGCTGCACTGATGCCTTGCGTAAATTTTATAATATTATAGAAATTACTGATTGGGCAGTGAATATTTGATCATACTAACTGGTGATGTTTGACTTTGAATATTATTACATTAATTATATTATTAACTTAGTTGTCTAGTGCAGCTTCAAACAGCCACCTGAAACATCCAAAGCATTAAAAACACATGAAAGTTCGAAGTGATAAGTACTGTAATCAATTATGGTAAATGGCAACGAATGTTGACTGAATGGTCAAACTGGTAAACGTTATTTAAACAAAATTACACTGTTAAAATAAATTATGCAAACCTAAACCTAAGATCATTGGGGACCCGTTATATGTATATTGTAATAAAAACATAAAATTCAAATAGAGATACGGTTGTAACAATGTTTTTCAGATCCCACTTGGCATTGGAAATTAGGAACCGTAAATAGTTCCTAATTTAAGAATTTAACAACGTACAGAACATTAATCGTTTGGTGTAAATATTATCATTAGATAGTATGGGTATGAAGTAGACAATTAAGTATTACATAATTACAGATCATTCGAATGTAACGCTAAGGGAATATTTCCCTATACTTTAGCGCTAGGCGAGATCACAAGACAAGGTAAATTGACAGCCAAAAAAAAAAGATCTTAAGGAGACTTACCAAATATCGTTTTTCCTTTACACAATTTGAGCCAACATTATGAAACTTCACATTCGACAATTCGAATTCAAGAAAATGAAAATTGCACGGAAATAAATTAAACAATTAAAATTAAGATGTGATTTGACACCTGTCATACACCATTGTGTCAGCTTGCAGAATTAATTTTAATGAATACTGGAAACCTCTTGCCTAACAAACTAAAATTTCAAAACATGCAACATAGCAACAATGTTAACATCTTGAAGAGAAAAATTATCCTACTGAATTTGAACCAATGCGTAACTACAGAAGAACTTTCCTTCAGATGAGTGCCCTGGTAATATTCCGGCACCACCCTATTTCTCCCATACTGGTTCTTTTAACTAGGGGGAAATACCGATCTTTCAAATGGCGAACCATGTAACGCGAACAGGATAGTGTTCATTGAATTGTTACTCTGGTAACAGCAAAACAATGGATAAAAGAGTAAATATATAACATTATTTCAATAAACATATTAAATTTTAATAGAAGATATCACTGCCAGTAATGCACGATTTTCACATTTCCATCAGTCATTAACAGGTAGACCATCCCGAGTGAACTGCAAACTACCAACTACGACCCAAATCCGAAGTGCTGGTTTAATGACTTCAGAATGTCCTCACAAAATATCAGGGATTACCACAATCCGAGACATTATCCCTTCCATGCAATATGAAAATCGAACAAATACCCATGGTTTTTGACGGTAGTCACAGGAATATTCAATTACCAATACTTAATGCCAACGATCTGGGACAAATTAGGCTCCTGCGTGGAAATCTCGTCGGCATCACCTTCATGGACCAGCTCTCCTGCAAAAACAACATTCCATCGACGCCCTCCCGGGTGCCTCCTCCATCTCAAGCTACAGGCGAAAGCTATGGGAAACTGAAAATGTGAGAAACTTGAGATGATTAAGTATAAGCTCCCACATCTGCCATTTATCTTTGCACCTGGTTGAAACAAAACTAGCTCAAAACATTTGGAAAGAGACGCTTATCGGGCACGAGGATAGGGCGAGCTGCCGTATTCTCTTGATCGGACGAATAGTGATTTTCTCGTAAAGCAGCAAGATTGATAATAAAAAGAAATTCGCGATGGGAAAGAGGACGGAGGCAATGCAAGGTATTCCCTACAAGGCTATCCCCCTTAGAGGGGATGTAGAGGGTAAGAGGACCTGGCCGTAGTGGGCGGGGCCCGTGAGGGCGAGGTGGTCTGGGGTGCGTAATGCAGAGGGAAGGCGGGTGCCAGGGTACAATGGGGTGGGCGATACAACTGGACGGACAAGTCTTTCCCCGACCCCGTCCCCATATTACTACGAAGTGATATACGCAAGCATGTGCCGCTAACTTGTCGACTGAATGCTCGCGCTTGACAATGTTGGAGAAATACTACTACCCAGAGCCGTGAGCTGCATAACAAATAAACCGAACCATTTTTTCCACGAACTAACGCTAAGGGGGAAATTGCGGCAGTTTCCATGCCTGAAATTGTCCTTTTCAACCCTTCCGCACAAAATAATTTTGAGCAGTCCTGCATCGGAAAATTTGGTCAAAAAAATCGCCGGTAAAACACCCATCCAATTTATTCACGAACAAAACCAAATGAATTCCACTTATACTATTGTAAAAAGGCTAACGATGAAAACTATACAGGGAGAGATTTCTGGAACTCACTCACTGTGGAACAAAATTTGAGACATAGCACTTGGGAAATATTCTCCCATAAGAATTCTGTACGATTTTTACCTAGGAAATGAAGACTCCTCAAAATTCCATCCTATCGAGAAAAAATCGCTTTCGTTAGAATTACACTCCTTCCTTACCCAGCATATTACTCAACTTGACTCAAAAATCTTTTACTCGTAACAGCCACCTACTCACACCACATCTCACAGACGGCACTCAGTGCTTCCCTTCGCTTTTGTGTCGTGCTGAAAATTAGCTACCAATGATTTAATAAAGGAATAACGATAAAATAACAAAAACATATTAAACTTACCACATGGCCAAGAGAGCAACATGGCACCTTTATATAAAGCACCTAAAAAGAAACTCAAAATGAAATCGACAATTACTCTTTACTATGCAATTTCACACGTTCGTCAAAAGCAACAAGATCCCGTTTGTCAGCACAACAATGATTAAAATAAGATAACTACAGTTTGGGATTCGTGCTGAATTGAGAGAACATATACTATTATTTTGTAATAAAAACTGATAAAATACTCATCCAAGCCTTCGATAATCATTTTAAAATTTATCACTAGGAACCGGTCTTCAACTCGTCGCAATTGTAGGATCAGCAATAGCGTAATGCTCAGTGATAACAGTTGTGAATAAAATGAAAACGTTCTCGATTCAGATGGATTCTTTCCTACTTCTTTGACGCTGTAAATACACCTGTTCCGAGTTCCTACGCCACACGCGAGCGAGTGGAGCTACAAACTGATATGTGTGTTCGATAGACGACTGGTGGCGCTGGGAAAATTTTCCGGGAGAGCTGCGTAATCCGATTCGAGGATTTATTTTCGCCAGGCGAGTTGGATTCGTTAAAGATATAAGCTTGGAAAAGTTGAAGCTGCAGACTTTGGTCAACAACTGAGCAATTGCTAATATTTCATTTTTTTATCGTTTTCATATCCCTCTGCACTCTCTGATGGATTCATCAAAGAAAAATATAATTGAATAACGAAATTGTTATGGTGTTCCAGTTTTTAATTTCTCCCCCTTTTGCAAACGCAGGTGTTATATAAAAAAGTCGTCTATAATATATTTTCTTTGTCATAATATTGAATAAATAACACGTTTTGCAATTATGGAACAATTTTTTATTCATGTATGTGCGCGGAT